>AFRA01000160.1:0-46148 GCA_000223055.1 Claviceps fusiformis PRL 1980
TAGCCTTTATTATTATAAGTATTTACTTTATAGTTTTATTATAAAGAAATATATAATATTAGTATAATATTTTAATGAATTATTAATTAATTATTAAGTAATTAAAAACTAATAATAATTAGAAATTATTTATTTTTAATATACTTAGCCTTAGTATATAAAAGTACTTTAATATAAACTACTTTAACCTTTAAATAATATATATTTTTAATATATACTTTAAGGTTAAAAGTATTAAAATAAAATATCTTTTAATATATTATTAATTAATTATTTAAAAAAAAAACTTTATATATTAAGCTATATAATTTACTATTATAATATATAATATAATAAAAGACTTTACTAAGTAAAATAATTACTATATTACTTTATACTTAAAAATTAATTAAGTAATAAAGAATTAATTAATAATTAATTAATACTTACTTATATTTTAAATAACTTAAAATTATTTTATTATTTTTTTTTATTATTAAATATAAGCTAGCTTTAATAATACTTTAAATATAAAATAAACTCTCTAAAGGTACTACCTTTAGTATAAAATATAATAAATTATTAATTAATTATTTAGTAATTTTAACTTAGAATTTTTAGCAGTTTTTAAGGGTAGGGGTAGAAGGTAGAGAAAGAATACTATAGTATATAGGGCATAATAGCAAGCTTACCTAAGAGTTAGTTACATACGCGCGCAATTAGAGTGGAGCAACTCTCAGGTGAGCTAGTTGAATAACCCTCATGTTATCTACCCCCTCATGCATTACGATCTGCCCCAGCTTAGCATCTTTGTGGAGAACAATCCCGGCTGGATTCTTGATATCTAGCAGTGCACCAAGCGCGCCGTCATAACCGGCATCCACTACACCCGCTGTGAGGGTGGCACCAGACTGCCAGAGTGACGACCTAACAAATATCTGATCCATGCAATCTAGCGGAACAGAGACGCTCTCGTTGAACTCGACTAGATATGCACCCTGAGGCAATTTGATGGTTTCGGGTTCGATGTTAAAATGAAGCTCGGTCGTATCGGCAGCCCGCCGATGAGCATTGTTGAAGTCGATTGTAGCAGGCGAAGTCCAATTAAGAATACGACTCAAGGAGAGATCGACACCACATGGTTGTAGCTGTTGCGAAGCGGATCGCAGGTTGCGTACTATGCTCTGCTTGACAATTGAAGACCCGCTTAGCATCGTGAGTGATTAGTCGTTGCAATCAGGGTAACAGTAGGAGGAGGTATCGTTGGGAGTGGTCGCAAGCAATTGTCTTATTTAGCCGGGCGAATCGACTTGGCGACCGGTAAGGTGCTAAACACGGAGTATTGCTATTCGTGCGGCCAAAAAATTCTATTCGTGCGGCCGCCCCACTTTTGGACCCACTTGACCCACTCGTCCCCCACCCAGTTTCATAGCCAGCAGCCAAAAATTTTGCATTGCACGCTCTCTGCTAGGCAGCTCCATTAAATTTACATATATTCACATGGGATAGAATGTTATTGCAAGAATTATTAAGTAAAATCTACTAAATCTTATGCTTTATGCCGTCCCTAGCATCTTCTTTTTCTCTTTATCTTCTTTTTTCTTTTTTTTAAAGTAAATTTATTATTAATAACGCTATAAGCACCTCTTTTTTTATTAAGAATACTCCTTTTTTTATCTCCCTAATTATTATTATTATTATATTAATTCCTATATAAAATTCACAATATTTAATAATATAGAAATTCCTAAGCTTCTATTATCTTAATGCTTTACTTCCTTTACTAAGCTCTATTTCTTTTTATAGGTATATAGCTATAAAAATAAATTTACTTTTATTAAAGCTTTTATAAGTAAATATATTATAATCTCTAGTAAAAAGAATCTACGCTATAGCTCTCTCCTTTATAACTAAGCCCTTAGTTATAAGAGTATATTAACTAGAATTTAATAAGCTTATATAATAAAATCTAATTGCCCTTTTAAGATTAAGGTAATAGCTACTAAGGAAATATTAAACTAGGTATAGATATACACTATAGTTAATAGTTATTATAATTATCCTCGCTTTTTATAAGCCTTTAGTTATATAATTTATTACTGCCTTATAGAAGGTTAAAAGTATTAGATTATAAAGCTTTCTAACCTATAAGCTCTTCCTATATATAAGGTTAGTGAAATAATTTAGTAAAGAAGTAATATATATAATAGTATCTTTATAGTAAAGGATATTTATAATGCCTACTAAAAGATATATATTAGCGAATTAGATAGTTTTATTTCTATATAGTGTTTTATTAAATTTCTTTAAGAAAAGTCCTTTTTTTATAAGGTTAACTATAATAAAGAAGGTTAGCTTATATTTATTATATAGACTTACCCTAAATATATAGAAAAATAGAAGACTTTTCTATAAGCTTTTAGTATAGATAATACTTATAAGACTAACTATTATAGCCTTTATTTATTAAAGGTTATTGCTATTACTAACTAGAAGTCTATAATAAATATTGCCTTTAGCTTCTTATTCTTTAAGAAAGAAAAAGTATAATATTAGATACTAAATATATTAAATAACTTTTAGAAAGAGCACTAAGTCTATACACTAAATGTTATTATTATAGATATAGAGATTACACTAAAGAATGCCCTAGATATTATTTTCCCCTTAAGCTAGTAGTAGCTCTACTAGTAGTATATATAGAAGAATGTTTATAACTGTATTTTTAGTGCTTAGAATAATACTACTACTACTAAAGACCCCCCCCTTTTTAATAATACTAAAGAGAAGCTAGCTAAGGCATTTAACTAGTTTACTAAAGGCATATATTTTATATATAAGTTACTAGCTTTTATAACTATAAAGTAAGAGTTTAAGGGCATTTAGGTATATATAGAAGAGATATATAATACATACTAAAATCTAATCTTAACTTATATAGTAAAGACTTATTTACTGTAAAGGCAATAGTAAGCAAATTACTTTATTAATTACTTCTATAATTTTAGTAAGTTATTAAATAGTTTTATAGAAGTTTTTTATAAAGATATTAAGTCCTATATATTATTAAATAAAGGTTATCTTCTTAATATAATAAAAGGAATTAAATAAATAAATATAAAAAAACTTTATAAATATAATTATAAAGCTAGAGTTAATAAGTGTAGGTAATGTTAGAAATATATTAATTTAGCTTAGCTTAGTGTGCTTTATATATAGATTTTTTATTATACTATTAAACTCTTAGTTAAAGAGTATTAACTTACTAAAGCTTATTACTTAGAAAAATAAGCCCTCCCTTTCTATAATAGTTTTTATACTTTTTTATAATAATTTGCCTTACCTTATACCTATATAATGTTAAAGAGGCTTTAATATAAGGAACCCTTAATAAAAGACTTTATTTACCCTTACTAGTAGCTTTATAAATCCTTAGTAAGCTTTTTATTCCCTTTTTATTAGATTTTCTAGAGAAAGCTATCTTATTAATATATATAGAACCTTAATAAGTAAATCTAATAAATTTATAATCCTATAATTATTAGTAGAACTTAAACTATAAAGAATAAAAAAGATACCTTATTATAAGCTTTATAACCCTTATAGCTACTATAATTATAGAGGCCTTAACCTTAAGGATTAGGATTACCTTAATTAATGTAAATTTTATAGGTAACTTAGTTATAAAGGCCTTAGTTATTATAGCTACTATAACCCTTATAGCTTAGCTAGTCTTACAGTATAAGGCGCCTTAATTTAAGCATTTAATAAAGCCTCTTATAATTTAAGGTTAGAATAGCTACTATAATATAATAATAGTAGTAAGCTAGGAAAAATATAGCCTACTATTTAAAGTAAAGTAATAATAATATAGTAAATTAAACATAGGATTATTAAAAACCTAGCACTTTCCCTGCTTTTAGTATTAAAGAGGTTATTCTAGCAATATAGCTAGCTATAGCATTAATCTAACTGCATTAGTAGGCTTCTTAGTAGCTATAGAATAATTAGTTAGCCTAGAAAGTGTATATACTTTTTAAAAAAAACACTAGAAAACGCGTTTTTAAGCGAATTTGCTAGGCGCTATAGTTAGAATTCTAGTATATTTATGCCTTAATTGATTACCTTAATAATTCTGAAGGATCCATGCGCTGTGGTGTGAAATAGCTGGGGGGGTCTGGGAAAAAAGTGGTCAATCCGAAAGCGGCTAGTAGGGTGGAGCGGCCGCACGAATAGAATTTTTTGGCCGCACGAATAGCAATACTCCTAAACACGAAGCATATTCTTTTGGGTTGGCGGGAAGTGGTGTCTGGCAGAGCCAGCTGGGGTAAAAAAAATCTGCTGAGCACAAACCAGCAAATCGTTAGGGGGCAGATCACATGATGAACCTAAGAATCTGCACGACACCGTGTCACAAACGATTTTCCCCTTCATCGACCAGAAAATGAGCACAAATTGTTCCAAAATTAATTTTACTAGTCCAACGTTGACGAGAGTGAACCTACTTTGCAATAGTCCAAGTACTGCTGCTAAGCCTCTTGGTGTACGACTGCCTGCATGAATATTGCTTGCATTTGTACGGTACGCTGACTGGTTCCCAGGAGGTAAATACTAGAAAATAGCACAGGTTTCTTGCTAGAGCGGGCTTCGGCTAGTAAGTACCCATCAGACGATCAAGTAAGGATGTCAAATCAAGTTGAGCGCTGCGAAGATTGCCGACTTTGGGACGACGAAGTACGATGTATCCTGAAAGATGACGACATGTGTCGGATTGACGTCTCACTCGCACCCTATCCGTGGCTACCATCCCATCCTCTCTCAATAAACCCCCCAGCAAGCATATTCTTGTCGTACTAGATCCTTATGGCTGCCCGAATTAATCGGCACCATAGAGGCAGGCAAGGCGTCGGATACCTTGAGCTAAAAATAAATCCCCTTCTGTTAATATATATAATCTTTCCTTTTCTTATTGCCTTCTTACATAGCTATTTTCACCTGTTTTTCGTTACCTTCTACTATCGCTATTTTTTCCTCTTTTTATTATCTTATCCGCTAGTTATTTTCCCCTCTTTCTATTACCTTCTTCGCTAGCTGTTCTTTCCTCTATTTATAACATTATTTACTAGCTGTTTTTCTCCTCATTTTGGTGACGTTCTTCGCTAGTTATTTTTGCCTCTTGTTCCTTCTTTGTTAGTTGTTTTTCCCTCTTTTTCGTCAACTTCTAATCCCTCCCCGTTTTCTCTCCCCCCCCCCCCCCCCCCCCCCCCTCTCTTTGTAGCGTAAGATCTTTCAACTACATTGTTCCTGCAGTCTACATCGCCGTAATGAGTATTTTTTCTTTAGTAATCAATAATATTCAAGCTTGTGACACGTCTGCACACGACGGCCTCACTTGAAAGATGCAAAGCGGCAAGCTGCGCTCCTCCTTAATGTGCCTGCCTTCGCGCATGTCTGCCGACGCTTTGCCTGCCTCTATGGTGCTGATGCAACTCTTTGTATGTGGCGTGCATGGCTCTGACTGAAGGGGATGATAAATCTATTCGAGATTTTCTCGGCTCCGGTAAATACAGACCGCTGTCAAACACATTTGATACGTGTACATTCAGCATTGATGACGCTGCACCTCTCCCGACTATCCAGGCCCTCTTATTGTTCGCCTGGAGTCATCGCGAGTCGCTTGGCCGCCGTAGCAAGCTTTCAGCGCTCATGTCGTTCTCAACTAACTAATGTGGTTCCGGCCATCCAGTGTGCCGGCACTGCAACCACTGCGAATGCAAGTCAGGTCGATTTCTCTGTCTCCCCGGGTGTGTGGCACACCGTTGACGAGACTTATAAGCTGGATTTGGCGCAAATAGTTGTTCATGCGATGAAGAAGCTTGAGCAAGTATACATCTGCAGCATTTGACGATAATCTACTAGGCAGCCCTTTATCCCGGGCTATGCTACGCACTGGGCTATAAAAAGGCAGAATAGGCTAATTCTTGGATAACACCTGGACATTAAGCACGTTTTGCACAGAGTCTCCAGACAGGCAGCGAGACGACCTGCAGGCTGCTAGACTTTGAGGACGGAATTGCAAGTGCCTCAAGATATGACGACAGAGGTCGAGTCGACCTTTTTCACATAGACCTTAATAACCTCCAATGCCAAACTGTCTGTTGACACAATACCTCTAGCCTCCCAATATTATTGTTACAGAAGTATTGTCAGCTGCAGAAAAGGACAAACGGTATCTGCTAATGGCGCTTATTGATTGGTAGATGTGTGAGATCCCATTTGTTCTGTGACGATAAAGTCCAAAAACTATATAGCCTAGTATAGTAGAGGCCAGTGAGGTTCTGAGAGGAGCGCAAGGCCTAGAGCCGCGATGGCTGGTCATGACTGGATTTCGAATGCGAGGTCACTCCTCAGAAGGACGACATACACTCCCTTCTAGTCTAACTCACCGAATGTTTGGTGTTTATACGTGGCAAAGGATTCACTTGGTGCTTGGATTGCGTTGTGAAGATCCTGAGCACAGATGGACGGCGGCTGATTGCCAAAAATGGCCACACGAATACGCCCAAGTAAGCGCTACTCTTAACGCAGATACTGAAAGCAGCAGAAGAGCCTTGCACGCTCCTCGGATGATGATGACAACGAAGCTGAAGACTTGGATCAACGCAGACACGTCCGAAGTACCCATCCCACTTTGTCAGTGATGCGTGCCGCTAACTCCAAATGCGGTATTATGACTCGGGACCCTGATGATGCAGATATCAGATGTAAACGGTCGTTTAGCAGCTCCCTTCCAGGCACAGAACCTTTAGGGTCACTAAAATCGGCGTAGACAATTCCAGACAACACCAACTGGAATACCAGCAACATATATGGGGAGTAGATTCCGCTTGAGATATTCTCTTTACTGTAGAGCATATTTTCCGGTCCTTTATCATTATGAAGCATACACACAGAGTCAAAACCCCGTGCCTATATGAATTAGTCTTACTCTGTCGTTGTAACGTCCCATGATACCAGAAAGAATGGCTGTTCCGATATCTCCTACACATTATAGAATTCCTTAGTATATTACTAAGTTATTGGTAGGGCTTAGCGAACTCTCCTTGCTTTTGCGCTACTTTACCTTCGCCACTTCCTAATGGATACAGCCTAATGGCCATGACATTATACTATTTATAGTACAAGAACTAAAGCTTCTTTCTTCTAAGTCCATTATGCATACAGCGAGAGGCAAACTCTATCTGACCAAAGAAAAGATATCGCGAATGCACAACGCGTCATAATGTAAGTAAAAATAACTATAGGAATAAAGCAACGCGCCTCTCTTTTTATCAGCTTCTTCGCTCGAAGTTACGGGATCAACTGGCTCAACACGGCTAAATTTGGTTGCGGAGATAGCTTTCTTTAGTCAGATAGAATTTGCCTCCCGCTATATTTGTATTATATACTAGGGTCTAGTTAATCCCTTGTTGTTGGGCCTGACTCCTCACAAGCGCGCCGCAGTTTCCAGGAGGTTTAGGCTAAAAGGCGTGGCGGCATATGTAAGACTGTATACATATAATGAAACGCATAGGATATATTCAGGTGCCAAATACACAAATCATGGGTGCCGGATAATAGCTCCCTATATCCAAGAGCTGCGGTGTTTATCGAAGCTTAGACCGAAAATACCCATTGGCTTTTGCTCCCACTTTCTATCTCTTGCTCGTTGACGAAGTTTGTCAGGTTTGGTGGATCACACCCGTGAGGAACCTTGTAATCCCGCGATGTGCAACCTTATTTAAAGGGAGACCGTAAGCATAGATGGATGGAAACAATTCTTTGTTCTCTATTTCCTTCTATTAACATACATAACACACATAGGATCATATCTGATATATTGAAATGCAGTATCCTGCACTCCTTCTGACCGCCGCTGCGGTTGCTTCCGCTATGTCTATTGGCAAGAGATTCGACACATCTAAGTCATGCCATGCATATCCCGACGTGCCGGATTGCAAGAATATCGGGGCGAACACTTATTGCGTAAGTAAATTGTACGTCGCTTTCGAGTTTGAATGCCAATTAACCACTCGTGTGGCAGTGTGATTCCGGCAATCCTATTGACACACGTGTTTCAATTGTCTCTGCAACAAATTTGTTCAACTCACTTATGTGTGAAAATGGTGGCGGTGTTTACTGTGGTGGGCCGCTATAATGGAGTGACTCCTCAGTTTTCAGCTTAGTTCACCAACACAGACCAAGTTCTCCGAGTCTTTTGAGCAAAGCCAACTATACCTTAGGATTAGGCTTCAAGACAGAGGGCACCTTTGACTTACAGAGGGATGATGAAAAACACTTTTTCTACCTAAGAATTTCTATGATACTGGCCTAAATTTTGGCTGAGTTGTTCTATCCGCACGACTGCCTTTTTTGCAACGGAGATCACAAGTCCACAACTGTATGCAGACTCATACTAATGCTCACACTTCCTCGCTCCGAGACTTGCAATTTGGTCCTGTCTAGATGGACGTATAACGGCATCTTGGAATTCTTTGCCCTCTTGGTTCAGTGATTTCCAAAGTGGTAGACTTCGTCATTAGTGTTCCACAGAAAAACTTGTCCTTGGCCGCTCCGGAGAACGTGAGGTTAGAATGTAATTTGTCGACAACCATTATGTGAAGTGTCGAATTTTGTGTGTAGCTATATAATACTTTTTAGAGCCTGCATGGCCAGCTACGAGCGGCCATGGTGTAACGGTTAGCATGGCTGATTTCCATTCAGCCGACTCGGGTTCGACTCCCGATGGCCGCAATGTTATTCCCTCATGGTGAGGATTGTGTTTTCTTTTTGCTAGACGTCCCCGCAGAGAAGCTCTGCTCTCTGGGAGCACTTTTTTGCTATTCGGGCAGCGACCCGCTTTTCCTCGTGTATACGGTATGCACCCCTCTCCTACTATTCTCAGTCGATTGAAATAATAAATTTGGATCAATTATAGGGAATAACACTCATGAGACTACAGTATTCTAGCTATGCACCTTACGTATATAATGAATTGTTGTTATTAGATCATGTTTTCTACGGTAAAGTGAGTATGCAGTTCCTCGTTTCTTAGCACCGACATGGACTTGGGGTGTGATCCACGAGAGCCTGCAGACTTTACAGTCGGACTGTGGAGTTTGCAGTCCCTCCTAGATTGCATAAATTAGACGCGCTAGCCATTTCCGTTAGCTAATTTTCTTAGAAAGATATAGAATTTTTATCTAAATGTATAAATCCACATTCTACACAAAACCTTAAGTACTACACTAGCAGGGGCTTAAAAACATTACATAAATGCCTACAAAAGGTTTAGATGCTAAGAATAAAGTTAATTCTACTATTTTCTAGCTACTAATAATGCAGTTGCGAAAATTAGCTATAAAGTATGCATAGCAGCTAACTGCAAAGCTTGCACAGAGCCATAACGACCTTTTGCAGCGGAAATATCCCCAATTTTATGAGGTTTTTAGTGAAAAAAAGCGATAATAATAACCTCTGCTATGCAGTATTGATTCTTTAGTACTATAGAGCGCTTAGAATAATAAAAAGAGCCCTTTTTAGGCCTTATTAAGGCCTTTAGAAGTATATTAGTGCTCCTAAAAGTACCCTTATACATCTTCATTATGCTAGGGCATTGCTAACAGTATTATAAGACTACTGTAATTAAGTGCTTAAGTTATTAGATACTTATTTTATTAACCTCTTTAGGATGCTAAAGGATACCTTTTTAAAGCTATATACTTAGCTTTATATTAATACCTTAGTTAGGTCTTTACGCTATTAATTAGTCAAGCAGAAAGTTATTATATTTCTATAGATATATACTTATAATAAGCCTTAAAGAAACACTAAGCTTTAGTTTCTACTAAGCTAGTTATTAGTATTATAGATCTTTTATAAGATAATTAACCTAATAAGGAGATTATATACTAGATTTGTTCGTTAGCTAAACCCTAACGCAGTCTCGCTAACAGTTAAATTAAATAAGAAATTTATACAATTTAATAGTGCTATTAGCGTAATTAATAGTATATATATTTTAGCTTTTATACCTCTTTATAGGTAGAAGAGATTTTAGTTAAGAAAGAGTAATATCTTATAAAATATGCTAGTAGCAGTAAGCTTTAAGGGATTATTCTTATATATACTAGCAGGCGCAAAAGGTTCTATTAATAATGCTATATTAATATGTATATTAACAAAGGCATTTTTAATACTAGTTAATTGCTTTTATCTTAGGGATGTAGGGTTTAGATTAATAATTTAAGGCTTAATTACACTTTATTTAAAAGTTTAATATTATTTATAAGATTAAAGGCTTATAGATTAGCTTCTAGGAAATAAAAAAGAGCTCTTTAATTATTAGCACTTATAGTTATAAATAGTGGTTAAGTGGGTTTTAGTTAGTGTAAGTAAAAGTAGAAGATAATTTACTATAGTGCTATTAAGTATTCATTTCTTAACTAAGTAAAGTTAGTATATACTATTACTGCATTATTAAATTTTATTAAATTAAATAGGAAGGAACCTTATAAGTTTAAAGTAAAAGAGATAGCAGCGTTAGATAAGGATAAGCAAGAGGCTCTTAAAGCGGCTGCTATATATACCTTAACGGTTTTATATCGCTTAATAGCAAAAAAAGTTTATAATAAAATTGCAGAATAGCTATAGGAGGCATATATATAATAGAAATAATAAGATTTTAATAAATTTAATGTTATATATATGTTTTTTTAAGCTAAAAAAATACTATAAAGAAGGTTATTAAAGAAGGAAGAAAAGTAAAGCTATATATATACTGTTAGGAATAACTCATAAAGGGAAAACAAATACTAAAATGCATGCATAACAAAAACAATGTAAAAAGTGTGATTCTTGATTATCTATTCTTCTTATCTAAGAGCTAAGCTCGCAAAGTAAGGAAAAAGGTGGTGTTGTGGCCACGCGTGCGGTCGGCAGTGCAGCCAATCAGACCGCGTGCATCGTTGTGGCGGACCCACCCGGTCGCCCACACACGCTGCACCCGGCGTTTTGCCTGCACCGAGGTTTTGCCGTTGAGAGCAATTCCAACATATACCTATAGAATTTCTTAATATCCTAAAACCCTCTCTAATAATTTAGTAAGGTAGCTAAATTTTAAAGATAGTCTTAATAAGCACTATCTTAGCTGTTTTAGACTCTAAGAAGTTCTAAATTAGGGGATTTATCTTATTCTCTTTTAACTATAGTATAACTTTTATTATAGTCTAAATCCTAAACTCTGTAAAGAGCAATTAGCAGTCTTTGCGTACCTTCTTTATCTTATCTATATATAGAGATCTTGCCTAGTAAATTATATACCCTTTTAGGCCCTTATCCCTTAGCCTAAACACATTAAATATAACTTATAAGAGCTTAGATAACTATGCTATTATTAGAAATAATGGAGGTGGGTGCTATAGAGCACAGCTTACTAAGGTAGTGGGCTTAGTGAGCGTGCACGTACAGATCCACTGCTCTGCAGAGCAGAGCACTGCAGCAAGCTGCAGTCCACTATATCTCACATAAAATAGAAGCTTTTGCGTTGCTTTTAGCACTATTAAATTCGCTAAAGAATTTGCAATAATAATATCCAATAAATTATATCTAATATCTAACTTTGCAGGTGTGCGCAGCTGGCAAGAGTGATTCTAACGGTCCGTACAGTTGGCAGCTATGAGGGGGTTTTTCACTTCCTTCCCTTATATACCTACTGACCTTATTAGTGGATCCTAGTCGCTAGCTAGGCTTTATAAGCCACTTTCTATTTTCTGTAAAATTTATTTATATAGGAAAATAAAAAAATAGACTCATAGCTATACAAATTAGCTGCTAACGTGCTTACAATTAGTTAACTTAGTAAAAATTAATACATAACACTAAAAAACTAATTTTTAGATATATATATAAAAAGAAAGCCTAGAATTTAGCAATAAAGAATCTAGTCCTAAGACTTTTTATAAATTCCTCCTTATTAAGAAAAATAGTAAAAAATATACATTATAGGGTAGCTACCTTCCCTAACTAAGCAGCCATTAGCTAGCTTAGTTATATCCTTTAATCCGTTTCTTTGTATCTTTACTAGTTGCCTTATAAATCTAACCTAAAGACTAGGCCTACCTTATAGCTATTAGTCTAACTATGTAGCTGTTAGAATAAGCAAAAAAGGTTGAAAAGTAAGGATTTATAGGGACCCTACAGCTATAAGCGCACACACATAACTTTTAGTCGGAATTCCATAGTTGTGCCGCCCGCGCGCGCGCACGCTTGCCGGCTTGCACTGGCTTACAAAGCCCCCTATAAAGTGCTTCTATCAGCGCTATAATTATAGCACTAATAGTGAGGAATCCCCTATAAATAACCCTGTTATTTTTAACAGCTATAATTCGCTTTTATTGTAAACTTCTAGATAACCAATTTGGCGCACTGTTACTAGGCAATGGCGTTATAGGGGGGTTCTATGAGCTATTAGCCGCTAGCCTAGTTATATTTAAATGCAGCTAACTAGGGGTTATATTATTATTTACCTTTCTATAAGAGGGATAAGGAGGTAAATTGTTATCCTTTACTAAAATATCTTTATTTAGTGCGGCAGGATCCTCATTCTTATTATTCTAGGGGTCTTTAGGCTCTTCCTCCTATCTTTATTACTCTTTTTGTAAAGAATTATTATCTCCTTTTACTTTATCTTTATTTATAGCTTTAGTAGTAGCAGCAGCAGTAAAACCCTCGTTATTATTAGCATTAATAATAGTATCCCTAGCTAGGAGGTTAGTAAAAAAGATCTCTAATTACTTTAATAGCGTAATACTCTTACTTATAGGTAAAGGCTTAGTTACTAGGTAATTTCTAAAACGTTTATATATAGAAGCAATATTCTAAGCATTTTACTAGCTTATCTAAAGCATTCTAGTCTTCTTATTATATATAGTGCTAGATAAACCCTCTATAGCGTAAAAAGCTTGCTAAAGACCCTTAAGATATAAAAAGCGATTTTTAAGAACCTTTATATTCTATTAATAATAAAGGAATTTACTATTAAAGGTTAGAATAAAGGTCTTAAAGACATCTCTTATAATATTTATCTCATTATTATTAAGCTATTAATCCCGCTAAGCTTTAAGCAATAACTTAAGAAAGAGGATTATCTCTTCTAGGGTCTATTAAATAACTGTTGAAAATAACAGGGTTATTTACAGGGGATTCCTCACTATTAGTGCTATAATTATAGCGCTAATAGAAGCACTTTATAGGGGGCTTTGTAAGCCAGTGCAAGCCGGCAAGCGTGCGCGCGCGCGGGCGGCACAACCACGGAATTCCGACCAAAAGTCACGTGTGTGGGCTCGCAGCTGCGAGGTCCCTATAAATCCTCACTTTTTAACCTTTTTTGCTAATTCTAATAGTTACGCAGTTAGACTAATAGCTATAAGGTAGGCCTAGTCTTTAGGTTAGATTTATAAGGCAACTAGTAAAGATATAAAGAAATAAATTAAAGAATGTAACTAAGCTAGCTAATAGCTACTTAGTTAGGGAAGGTAGCTACCCTATAATATATATTTTTTACTGTTTTTCTTAATAAAAAGGAATTTATAAAAAGTCTTAGAATTAGATTCTTTATTGCTAAATTCTAGGCTTTTTTTCTATATAAATATCTAAAAATTAGTTTTTTAGTGTTATATATTAATTTTTACTAAGTTAACTAATTACAAGCATGTTAGCAGCTAATTTATATAGCTATAAGTCTATTTTTTTGTTTTCTTATATAAATAAATTTTATAGAAAATAGAAAGTGGCTTATAAAGCCTAGCTAGTAACTAGGATCCACTAATAAGGTTAGTAGGTATATAAGGGAAGGAAGTGAAAAACCCCCTTATAGCCGCCGACTATACAGACCGTTAAAATCACTCTTGCTAGCCGCGCATACCTATAAAGTTAGATATTAGATATAATTTTTATTGGATATTATTATTGCAAATTCTTTAGTGAATTGAATAGTGCTAAAAGCAACGCAAAAGCTTCTATTTTACGTAAGATATAGTGGACTGTAGCTTGCTGCAGTGCTCTGCTCTGCAGAGCAGTGGATCTGTACGTGCACGCTCACTAAGCCCACTACCTTAGTAAGCTGTGCTCTATAGCACCCACCTCCATTATTTCTAAAAATAACTAACTAAGACAGCAAAGGTTATAGTATAGTATAGAATATACCTCTTATAAGTAGTAAATAACAAGATAATTCTAGTATACCTTATTTATAAAGGCAAGGAAAATTCAATGATATGGTTATACAGAAATTTAGCTAGAAAGGCGGTCAAGAAACGCCACATACACTAAAAATGCAACGCAGGGACGGTACAAAGTAGGTGCCCCATAGTGATCCACATATATTTTGTACTTGCGCTTGTCGACTGCAAAGTCTGCAGGCTCTCGTGGATCACACCCTTGGCCTTGCGACATCGGACCGAAATTGCACCTGCGTGTTGCAGACGCCGATTTCCGCCGATCAGCTGCTTATCTGCGTCAGCAGCAAGTTGTCCACAACCACTGATTACGGTTTCATGTTTCTCACCTCAAGCTTCGACACCCTCACTTGCGAAGTGTATTATTGACGAATTTCCTCGCAGTCATGACCTCGCTACCACAGGATTCTGCTAAGATGGAGAAAAAGAAGAGCCCTAGTGCAACGCGGTCTGTATTGGCCGGGGCAACGGCTGGAGCCATTGAAATTGGTGCGCTTTCCATTCCTCAAATAGCCCTCGGGTCGAACGGGGAGCATGCTGACAAATATCTATATAGCAATCACCTACCCTGCCGAGTGTATGGCCCTTTTGGCGACTGCTACCAACATTTCCCCTCGCGAATTCTGTGAATGATGGGCATTAATTCTTCGTGACCAGTTGCCAAGACGCGATCACAGCTCAACCGACGATTAGCAGAAGGCCAGAAACTGCCGTGGCCACCTTTTGGAAAGCAATGGTATGCCGGCTGCACGACTCTGATTATTGGAAATTCCGCAAAAGCAGGCATTCGTACGTGCGACGCCCGGTCATCTGACGTTCTTTAAATAGACTTCAAAGTAAACGTGCTCTGGAAAAGCTAATGTGTCTAAGGGTTTGTCGCTTTCGACCAGTACAAGAAGCTTTTAGCTGATGAGAATGGCAAGCTATCGGGTCCTCGAACAGTCCTTGCAGGATTCGGCGCTGGCGTAACGGAATCGCTCTTGGCTGTCACGCCAACCGAGAGCATCAAGACGACGCTGTACGCCCCATTCTGAATATGCGGCAAGGCTAGAAGCGGGTGCTAATGCTTGATTAGAATCGATGACAGAAAGGCTGCCAAGCCGCGAATGCGCGGATTTCTTCACGCTGTTCCCATCATTGCCCGCGAGCGGGGTATTCGAGGCTTCTTCCAGGGCTTCGTTCCCACAACAGCCCGTCAGGCGGCCAACAGTGCTACTCGCTTCGGATCGTACACGTTTCTCAAGCAAATAGCAGAGTCCTACACCGCGCCAGGGGAAAAGCTTGGAGCTGTTGGCACCTTTGCCATTGGTGGCGTTGCCGGCCTCATCACAGTCTTTGTGACGCAGCCATTGGACACGATTAAGACACGCATGCAGAGTATCGAGGCGCGGAAGCAATACGGCAATACATTAAGGTGTGCTAGCATGATTTTCAAGCAGGAAGGCGTCCTGACATTCTGGAGCGGTGCACTGCCAAGATTGGTAAGATTGGTTTTGAGCGGTGGTATTGTGTTTACCATGTATGAGAAGAGTATGGATCTATTTAATAGGTTTGATCCAGAGATGAAGTATATTTAATGCGACCATTGGCACACCGGCTTGTCTTTGGCATTAATATGGTCCGTTCTTATTCTGTCTGGGTTAAAGACGTTGCATCGGTCTTGAGGGACACAGAGCTATTTTTTTTTATTGCTTCAAAAAATGATGAAGGTATCTATCGTCAAGTAGTTACAGTTTCAACGTTCTCATATCCATCAATGTCGTCCATAAGGTACGAGTTCGGAAAGCCATTGGCATGTCCTGGTCAAAGATATTCGCTCGTATATGTCTGGTCTAATCGAGTGAATATTGCGAACTGAATCATGCGAATGCATGGTATGAGATCATTGCAACCTTATCATACCCGATAGCCTCTTGCCCAGCCGCTCTAGCCACGTCCTCCGCGGTGCGTCCTCAATCTCTCTCATCAAATCAGTGAAGTAAGTCGGTTGACTCTTCGGCTGTAACATCGGCCCTTGAAGCTTGAACTATGCAAAACATTAATTAGTCTTCAAAATTTTATGCATGTTTCTGGTTCTCGAAACTGGCTCGAACCCTGTCTTTGTACTTGTCCTGTACAAGGAATTGCAGCGCTCGTGCTTTCAGAGTTTCCTCGGCTTCCATTGCAGGCTTCCAATTTTTATAGCGCTCATCTACCGCTGCACTCAGAATATCTTGAAGCTGGTAATCCGGTCGCAAATCCTGCTTCGGCCATTTCGCAAAGGCATCGGCATATATGCGACGCTAAGTTTCTTTGTCAACTGCTGTATCGTGATAATGCCAGGGGAATCGTGAGATGTAAAGCGAAAGCTTACTGCTATTGAGCGTGACATGCTGACTTTGGCTAATGATTGCAGTGTGTGTGGTGTGCTACGTGTAGCAAGAAAGAAGCCGCACATAAATTTATCTCGACTGGGTCGTTCCACGAAGCACCTACCTAGTTGAAGATGTCATGGCTCCACTTCTTCTTAGTGTGAATTGGATAACGCTACTATGCCAAATCACACTGTACTTGCACAGTAATTAGTCCGTTGTCTGATTGGGCAAATTAGCGGACGGAGTCCTACGGAACAATATTGATCCCTGAAGGAGCGAGTCCGGGGACCCCCAGACCCACCAAGCCCGTCGCCATCACCCGCGCGTCCTTGGATGTTGCCTCCCCCCAGACTCTCAATCCTGACATCGCTTGGCCCGTTGTCCGTCACTCGCATCCATTCCTTCACGCCTTCTCAATCTATGCTACCTCGTATTTTCTTTGCCCTGTTGGTTTTTTCTTCCTATTGCTCTCTTAGTTTCGCCTACTCTGCCATCGCCGAACTTGTTTGACCTGACGTGACCTCATTTCACTTGTCGAGGATCGAATTCCGAATCCAAACCAGAGTTTCACCCCGTTATTCATGATGCCAGGGCCTGGACGATACGTCAGGGTATGTTGTCCTAGAGAGGAAAGTAGCGAAGTACTACTTCTGACAGTTATCAGGTCAACGATCAAGACGATGGGATCCAGACGTCTCCCGAAGACAAGTTGATGCATCCGATTCCAAGCTCTCCGCCTCCCTCTTTCCGTTCCCGCGCTTCATCACTCACGAGGCGAAACCAAGTCGATCCCGATCTAGCTGATGCCTTCGGTGATGACGACGAAGATGGAAGTGAAGATGAAGCCGATGACCGACAACGACTGGTGAGGCCAAATGCTACAACGGCCAGCTCTTCCTTGCCTGTTCTTCCAGCTCGTAATCACGCATCATCGCGTCTGCCAGTGATCTCGATGCAGCGAAATGGACCTCCAGACTCCAGGCTTCGCGCTATCGGGGGCGGTATTGGGTCTGACGGCGTCTTTGCAAACCTGTCTGCGAAGCCCGATCGAACGGAGTCTGAGAAGGACGAAATGCCTCCGGTAAGAGTCAAACTCTTGACGTTATGACTTCTTGGCGAATGGGAGTGCTAATAATGGTGGTCAGTCTTATGAGCAAGCAGCAGCTGATGCAGCGCCTCCATACTGGGAAACGACCATTCTTGCTCCAGGAATCAGTGGACTTGACGAAGTATACGTGGATGGGATGCCGGTCGGCTCTATGTTCTCATTCATCTGGAATGGCATGATATCTACCTCTTTCCAATTGGTCGGCTTCCTGCTCACATATTTGTTACACTCGACACACGCCGCCAAAAATGGCTCTCGCGCTGGTTTGGGAATCACACTTATTCAGTACGGTTTCTACATGAAAGATTCCGGGGGCAGTGGTGTGCCGGCTATGAATGGTCCCGATGGATATGCGGCACCCCCGGATCCAAACTCGCATGACTTCAGGTCTGGTGAAGTCACCGACGGCGGACCTGTCACTATAACTGGCAGCGAGTGGATGGCATATGTCCTTATGGTGGTTGGCTGGTTTATACTGATTAAGAGTATAGCCGAGTTTTTGAAAGCTCGGCGACACGAGCAGCTAGTACTGCAGAGTCCAGATCGAGGATTAGGCGTTGCCGTTGTTGGTGCAGGGGAAAGTCCTGAGCACGTGGTATAAAACCCTGAAAACTCGGCCACCCCTTAATGTGTATATACCGGTGAGTGTCAGGTGGAATTGGAAGTCCATGGCTTCCGCGGCATGGAATCTTGGAATATTGCATTTATAGCGGCGTTTTACAATGTTTTTTTCTTTCATTCTTTTTACTTATGCGTGTTTTAGCGACTTGCAACTGCAATTAAAGGCGGCACGGGCACTGTACAATGCGATAGAAAGACGTATATTGTGCGGTCAATTTTTTATGTGTGTATATAGGATAGACCTACGGGAATGGCCATCTGCTATTGACTGGCAATCCCAAGGAAGCTATGGTGACCGTCCGTGTGCACTGCCAGCAGCAAGGTTCTTGGGTAGGCGCTGTGTCATATGTTATCCCCGAATTTTTCACACCATGCTCACTGCGCTTAACATGTATCTATCCCACCAACTACCTACCTATTAGGTGCCTAGTAGGTACCTCCCTATCCAGGTGCTTACTTACCTTCGTGTAGCTGCGCGAGCCTGAATTCTTGGGCCAGCCTCGCCACCGGCAGAAATCGTGATGATTTGCGTATTATGACGAAGGCCCTTACAATCCTCCTGACATGTTCAGTTGTTAAACTTGTCAGAGCTATAACCAGAATCAGATGTGGCGCGGATAGGTACCTAACTTTAGGTAGATACCTAGTCAGTACCTCCCTGGTTCAGTACCTACTAGTACTTACGTACTAGTATCTTTGAAGGGCGAGAGGACTGGTTTGTATGGTCACTGGAAGCCGGAGCAGCCCCGCAGACAACAGATCTCAACTACTGGCTACAACTATCCACCTATGTCAATATGTCGACACATCTTTGTCGGGCAGTGGTATCATCAGAAATGCTCATTTTTTTTCCCTTGCGGTTTTGTTCAGCAAAGACAAACAAATACCATTACAACTTCAGTTGCGGCCTTGAAACCGCGCTTTGTATATTTCCATATTCATCCATTTGCTGTGTTGCAAGAACAAGAGCCTAGCGTTTCGAAAGAGGCAGGGCTCGCGCCCGTCTGCATGCTGCCAATACCCTCAACATCATCTCCCAGATCGTGGACCGCTTCTCACGATGGCATGGCGCTGCTCTGGTCTTACCAATGCCCACCTTGTTGAGAACATGTGGCGTAATGGACTTATTACTGACATACGGGCCAAGGAAGCATTCTTGAAGGTAATAACAGTGAGGGTCTAGTCGTAATGACAAGGGACATCATCAACTCAACAAGTTTCGACAAGCTTACACGCACCAGGTCGATAGAGCCCATTACACTTCTACATCTGCTTACGAGGATTCCCCGCAGCCCATCGGCCATCAAGCTACAATCTCAGCACCGCATATGCATGCCATGGCCATCGAGAATGTCATCTCCTATCTCGTGCCATCCGACTCAAGCCCAGCACCTCGAGTACTGGATATCGGATCTGGATCTGGCTATCTTACGCACTTGATGGCGGAGCTGGTAGGGGACAAAGGCCTTGTTGTTGGCTTAGAGCACATACCTGCATTACAGCAGTTGGGTGAATCGAACATGAAAAAAAGTTCCAGGGGTAAGGAGCTACTTGAATCAGGAATGGTGAGGTTTAGACTCGGGGATGGGCGCCTAGGCCTTGTTGAGCCCGCAAGGATCGGCCAAGAGAAGCATGGGACGGCCTGGGATGTTATACACGTTGGAGCCTGTGCCAAAGAACTACACGGGAGCCTGATGGATCAATTGAAGGCACCCGGGTGGTGAGTTTTTCCAACTGAAACAAGCCAAAAGAAAAAGAAAGTACTCTTCACCAGTCACTCACGTTGATCTAGCATTTTCATACCGATTGAAGACGACGAGAGTGGAGCAACGCAATCCGTTTGGCGAATTTCGAAAGACAAAAATGGGAAGGTCACCAAGAAGAACATATGCGGCGTTCGATATGTTAAATTGACAAACTCTCCCATTTAAAAAGCCGAAGCGGCCTAACGCTAGCCGAAGCGGCATCGTGTACTAGGCTTTTTGTTCAAGCTTTTCGGAACGTGCGTAAAATACAACCGACAGATTGATAGGGTTTTTTTTTGTGATTCGTTGGGTTAGGGAGCCGTGAGGGAGGTGACGGTAGAGAAACATACGAGGGCTTTGCGGGCAATATAGGGCGATCTTCTTCTTAATCACCGATTCCAAAAAATTGTGAATGGACATCACTGAAAGGGACATGAATTTAGATCTACAATTTTCACGGCTATTTGATACATTGGAGGCTGTGACGAGGGACTAGGTTGGGTACTTGGAATAGGAATATGTTTAGTGCAAACGCCGTTATAAATGTCCATGTTTCCAGCCCAGCCGCCGTGTTAGATGATGGAAACGATGGCTTCGGTCTAGCCTGGGAGGGCGGCAAGGCGCTCACGCGCGACGAGCCTCATGATCCGGGAGCTTAAATAGAAGCATCTCATTGAATATGTCTCGGCTGCCGATAATGACAGTATCCTGATTGAAATGGAGCTGATTGGTGATTTGCTGTTTGAAAGGCAATTCAGATGTTGACACTGGTAAACAGAGACGATGATGTTATTCGGCATGTCAAGTAAGAATCAGCTTCATCGTCTGGAAATGCTTTCAGTTATACCTGATATATTACATAGCATATTTCCAGATAGTTCACGAATTCACAGCAAAATCTCATGCAATACTGATGTAACAAATGATAGAAATGAAGATGACGGGTGGGCAAATGCCGTGCGAGGTCCGCGCATGACGACGCCATGCTGTTATGAGAAGGTGATGACGAAAGCGCCACGGCATGCGATGACCAAATTGACGTGGTCAACCAGTTGAAATAGATACGACCGATGGAGGCGCTGGCTCCAGATATAATGACAGCATACCGCAACGTACGTCCAATCTATTAGCCATCAGCGGAAAATCTTGATCTCCTGCAATATTCGCCATGAAGGCAGTACAAATCCTTGGTCCAATCAGCAGACCTCAGATTGTCCTCTCTAAGGATCTTCAGATCCCAAAACCGGATGCAGACCAGGTGCTGGTCAAAGTACACGCAGCAGGCATCACAGCCGACGAAGTGACTTGGACGGAATTGTATAAAACGAAGAACAGAATCCCCGGACACGATGTTTCAGGCATTATTGACACATTGGGTCCTCTCTATGCTGGTCCGCTAAAAGTCGGTGACGAGGTGTTTGCAATGCTCAAGGCCGATGCAGCTGATGGCGGTCAAGCAGAATACGCACTCGTCTCAGCCGATGAGATCGCCATCAAGCCCCCGGCTTTATCACATAGCCAAGCCGCTGCGTTGCCGATTCCCTTCCTGACTGCGTGGGAAGCAATTTTCGAGCACGCCAAACTGCGACAAGAAAGCAAGGTTTTGGTTACCGGAGCCTCGGGAGCCGTCGGTCTTGTCATTGTTCAGATTGCAGCCCGAGTTTTACGGTGTGAGGTTACGGCGTTGGCATCGGCAAAAAATCACGCCCGTCTCAGGGAGCTTGGTTGCGCAGCTCTCCTCGACTATAACACTACTGGCTGGGAGGACACGGCCAAGAACTTTGACGCAGTTTTTGACACCGTTGGATCTGAAACTCTGCGGCGAGTATGGAAATGCGTCAAGTCTGACGGCACCATCGTTACAGTTGCCGATCCTCCTCCCCTCTGGGCGTTGGGTCATGCAAAGCCGCCCGAGTGGGAAATTCATCCGAACGTAAAGCCCATCTATTTTGTCGTGAAGGCAAACGGGAAGATACTGTCAAATCTACATGAGCTGATGGACCGAGGTGCAATATGCCCTCTCCCTGTCAGATCATTCAGTAGCGATGAGGCATGCTTGGCCTGGGAATATGCTGACAAAAGAGGACGCGAAGGAAAGGCAGTGATAGAGTTTGTGAGGCAATCTTAATCTCACGTTTGTGATGATTTTTGCAACAGGACACAGTTATTTTGTCCATCCTTCTTGCTAGTTAGTTGATAGTTGGAGTGTTCACATATCAACATTTTATGAGTAAGACCATGTCGAGGTTTCTGAACATCGTTATTGCAGCTATTCGACGTATCATTTATGGCGTGTTCGGTCCCCGCTGACCACTACAATTCGGGCTGTTGACCCCCTTATATTCCGTGCAAAACGGGCACTGTTGAGAAATCAAAGGGTCACCAGTTAAATGCTCTAATTTGCCAAACAGCAAAGGCTATGTAGGTAACATTAACGGAATTGTTGGCATGACTCATCCTACAGCGGCTTCAAGCCGCTACGTCTTCCGTAGTATAGTGGTCAGTATGCAAGCTTGTCACGCTTGAGACCCGGGTTCAATTCCCGGCGGGAGAGATGTTCTCATAAGCACTTGGCCAGTTGCCATAACCTGTTTTTTTTCTTTTCCCAATTTCCGCCATTTGATGTCTCATTGGCATCACTCCATTTTTTTTTGTATCCCTACCACCATATATTTGTGTTCTCGTGATTCGCATGAAAAATCATGAACTGCGACTACCAGTGGAAAACTGTGCGGCGGGTATATACGAAAAAGCTAGACAATTGATTTTGTCCATAAATGTCTAAGTGATGAATTGTCTGGCTGGTGCGTTGCAGCGATCAAGACCATAAATGAATGCATCAACCAGGACCGCGCGTTTGGCAATGACCGACTGCTTATGTGGATGACTTGAGCCCAGTCCATGCCAAACTTTACATGCCAATTGACAATCGACACGACCTGGGCGTTTGATCCAATAATTCGTCGCTGGCAAGAAGACAGACAAGCTAGCGGTGGATTCATAAGTGATGTGTTCACAACCAAGATTATCGTGTGGCAGAATGTCATGTTGACCCATGCCTTGTCGAGGCAAGCGCTGAGAAAAGGCCTAGTATTCCGAGCGCTAAATTAGACACTGGCGGACCCCATCCAAACATCTGTCAGATTTGCAGAATGATTGGGCGTTTGAGGTAACAGTGCTGGATGAGGCTGGTATTGACCACCGATCTTCCATTATAGTGGTTAGGGCACAAGATAATCAGAAAATGGTATCATTAGAAATTGAACATTATTGAAGTCCAATAGCTTTGACGGGGAGAGGAAGTTTTAGACACTTTCTATGATGGGTTTTTATTGAGAACACGACGTCTACGCCCCTGCACTCATACGCTGACTATAACTTCTCCGTCGCATCTGCCTGTGGAGGGTGGCTAGCAGCGTCATCGCTTTCTTTCTCAATGGTCTCTCGTCGAGCCATGGTGCAGTAAGTACCCAATAATTCTGCGAGATATCGTTCCCTGTTACTGAAATGATCGGGTCGTACATTTTTTATCAGTGTCTTGGCGATTACCAGCAAGGTGGGATGCCAGGTAGCAGACAGGGCGCAGATGTCAGCAGGAGTCAAGGTCATTTCATTCATTTCGGTGCCATTGCCGGCAAGAGCATGGTACAGATCAGAGTTTGCCACCACGGCGAGGCAGAATTGAGGAAACAGAGAGTGATAGGACAAAAGGCTCAGCGTACCGGCGAGCGAGTCTGGCAGCTCGGGGCACCATTGCCGTACTGCTTCGACCTCGTCCGATGGACTAAAATCGGCTGCGGCGGCGAGCTCGAGGGCATGAACCAGCTCGTGGCGTTGAATGGGAGGATGGCCTTCGGATCGAGTATATCCTATCATTTTCCTCCACCAGATATTGCAGAAAATAGACGACAATATGACGGGAATCAGAAGGACATAGCCCCACCACCGCGTCGCGGTGATCATGGATGCCACGCCGCCCAAGACGGTAGCCGTGCCGTTGATGACAGAATAGACTTGAACCTTGCGGGCCCGTCTCTTGACGAGCGCAGCAGCTGTGCATGAGCCGAGGAGCTGTTGTGCATGAGTGACATGCGACTGCGCCTTGCAAAAAATGAAGGCGGCCCAGCTGAAATTGACAAGGCCGAAAAGAGCGATGGGTGTGTTGCCAACATATCCGGACAGCAGGTTGGACGCCAGATACACGGCGGGATTAGCACCACCAATGGCCAAGTAGGTCCCTATGCAGATGAGAATGGCGCCGAAGCCCATGAGCAAATCCATGATCCAGCGAGAAACCAGTTCCGTGCCGAGCTCGCGAAAGTTGATGGCGAGCATGACATCAAGATCCACCGTAGCCGCCAGCCTCAGTTCACGCTCGCGCTTTTCTTCAAGCAGGACTCTCCGCTGTTTCCTCAAATACCGGACATTGTAGCAGGCTCGCCTAGCGTCGCGAAAGGCGAAGATGGACATGGTTCCGGCGACGGCACCGCCGACGGCCATGAAGACGATGGCATATACCGGGATCGGCACGTCGTTCCAGACATTGGCGGCAAAATCTCCGGCGTTGGCAAGTTCCATGAAGCCCACGACCCATGAGAGGTTGTTGGCAAGATGGCCGTCAGGCGCCAGAGTCCATTGTCCCCGCTTGTCTCTGGCGAGCTTCACGCGCTGCTCCTGGTTGGGTTGTCGAGGCGGCAGGTCGTCGTCGGGGACGCGCCCACGTCCATGACCATTCGACAGAGCGGCGCGTGCTGCTCCTTGTTGGGAGGCTTGGACATCCAACACAGCCTCCTTCACAGCAGCTAGCTCGGGGACAGGTGATGGGTCCTCGGGCCGCGACAATGCAGAATCGCCAGGTGTTCTGCCGAGACCCGACTCGACAACCATTCTTCGGGTTGGGAAACACAGGTTAGTCTTGGTCTCGGAACTTGACGCGGCCAAAGTCGAAAACGACTTGCGGGAGACGAGGCGGAGAGTCGAAGTGTAGCGATTTCAAGGCATGATGAAGTTGGTCAGAACAGGGCGAAAAGGGCAACAATTAAAAAAAAAAGAAAACAAAAAAGAAAACAAAAAAAGAGGCAGCGAAGGACCGTGGGGGGGCAGCCGAGGGCCGGCAATGCAGCAGTGAAAGAGGCGGGGAACTCGGAGACGTGTAGCCACGGCCCATGACACGTTGACCAAACCGGGCTGTCCTGGCCTGGTTCGGTGCTGGCAGGACGCCAGAGCAACTTGGGCAAGTGCAAAAGACTGCATAGTGCATAGTGGCAAGAACCCAGCAACCGGTGCCGACTGGTCGCACTTGCCGCACGGGTCTGTCGCCACAAGGACCAATCACGGCAGGCACCAGGCTGGGCTGTCGCCTATTGATAGGCCGGAATGGCCAGACTGGCCTGCCTGCCGCCTGCCGCCCGACAACTCTGGCCCGAGAGTCTCCACCGGATGGATGACGGATTCTTGGAAATTCACTCCAACATTGCTAGCCTCAAAGATAAGCCGGGTCCATCTCAGTCGTGGCCCGGCGCTCAAGTCCGTAGCTCGGGGCCTGAAGTCACGGTTCAGGGGGTATCTCGTTATCAGACAAAACTATTTACAAACTTGATAGACTAATAACCTATCTGACAGAAAATATCAAAACATGACAAGTCGCTCGAACCGAACAGAGCACCAATCATCCGTTGCTTGAGTCAGACCTCGTTGCGAAGCAACAAACCATGCCACGCACTGATGGGTAGAATGAGCAATGACGGCCTGCCCAAGGACAAGCAAAGGCAGCAGCAAAACTGAAAGACACCACATCCATGGCGTCGCGTACATATCTTGTTGTCCCAAACTATCCCAAGACGGAAAAGAAGCCATCATTGCCGGTCGTATGATTTCTCACGATGGGTTGCGGTGAGGGGGGGAAAAAAAGAAAAAGAAGACAGAAAACAGAAAACAGAAATGATCGAGATTGGTTTGAATCCATGGTAGCTCACACAGAGCTGATGTTCGCAACTGGTGGTCGCGAATATGTCCCTGTTTTTTTTCTGTCGACTCAAAGAGCTAGCCCCAGATCATTGGTTTGTCGAACTGGATATTTGGCATTGCAGCGCGAACGTGAAGGGCGGAGGCGCCCTTCGCACCAAAGGCATGAGCTTCGTGATCCCAACAGGGACCGGTCTCAACAATCTCACAGAATCGATACAGCACCTTGTCGGGCATGTGGCAGAAATGCTTTTCCACCATTGAAACCAGACTTGGTCCCGCAGAAGTAGCACTTTCGCACAGAGCCTTGGCAGAGTGATGTTTTGCGTGCGATTGGACAGACCTCTTCCACATGTTGCTGGATACTTCGCGTGTGAAACGGCGGGTGCTCTCAATTTCGTCCCTCTTATTCGGAGGCCTCAATTTCTTATCCTGATGACGGTGGGATGTCTTACTAGCCCCGTCAAAGAACTTGGGGTTTTTGTGTTGATAGAAGGAAAGGGCAGTGTTGTTTTCTCGGCAGTAGCTTGAACACCTCTTAGCAATCTCAACTTTCAAGTTGCCCAAACTCTTCTTCCGCTGGGATGCAGAATTTGAACGCCGCACTTACTATGAATCATTGTTTCCGTTGCCCCGAAAGCCGTCCGTGAACTCAGGAAAGTGAATTCTGATTCCTGTAGAATAGCCTCGTTTGTAACCATCCCGTCCGATCCAGGCGCAATTAAGTTTGAGTGAACCGTTTTTGCCCTGTGCATCAACATCGGAATAGTACCTAGCCACGGGTCAGCGTCCATGTCTCCATCGTCAGATTTAATGAAGGGATTCGCGCGCGCTCCCAGATAGTACTAGGTAGTACTAGGTAGCACACGGGGGTTGATGGCTTACCATGGTTGACCACACGTATTTGCCCAATTTCCAACCCAACCGTACTTGTCACCGCCTGGGTACTGGACGCTGACCGCAGCAACGCATACCGCGTTCGATTTGCCGACGAGAAGTGCGTAGGATGGCTGTTTCTCAATACCGTAGACCGATTGGACACAGTTGTCTGATCCGTCATGGCACTTGGCGTGTCGATGGTGTGACTTCCCGAGAAGCCGCCCAAGATTGTCGTAGACTCGTATCGTCGGGAGATCTCCGCCAGCACCTATAAGAGGGTCTACGCCGTATTCGTAGCCCGCGCCTTCGAGGCCGATCTTGAAGCCATACTTCACTTCATGCTTGTCAATCTTGCCAATCATGGAAATGACAAAGGCGACAAACCCTATCCAACCGGAGCCCACGGCGAAACCAACGGCGAAAGATGATTCAACAATGGTATCCAAACCAAGAATTGTCCCGACGTAGGCCATGTCCTTGCCAATTTTGACAATGTCTTCAAGTCTGGCAACCTGAGAAGCAACCTGCACTACACTCATGTGGAATTGTTTTGAAAGTGGGCAGTATTTCGCAAATCACTTTTTCAGGGGAAAATGGGTGTATTTTATAGACGTCTGCGGCTGGGACGGAACAAGAGAAACCACCATGATAGTCCGCCTTCTTTGGTCATCTAAATATCACTACCCGCCCGCGTATGGACATAGACTAACACGTAATATGGATAGCAAAGCAAAAATTACCTAAACATGATAGGCACAGTCTCATGAGCAGCATTTCTTTCGTATAGGCCTGACCTCATGACCTTGATGAGAGCACAGAAACCACGTACGCTAGTTCTCGCTTTACGCGCCTTTCGTCGCTGACACGGCAGATGAATCTAGCTTTTGAATTGCATCATGTACTAGAGTCCGTGGTCAGGACTGATTGATGGATCGCAAGGTTGAAAGCAGCGCAATCGCGCTGGGTTTTTTTTTCTTACACCGCCAGTGCAATTCTTACTCAAGAACACGTGTTGTAAGCTTCTCCATACTATTCAACTCGGGTTCCTACGTGTTTGTTGTTTCATATGTCCAATCACGCCGAGGCACGTCATTAGAACAGCTGTTCTTCATTTCACGGCTGCTAGCGCAAGTCTTGTGACTAGGCTCCGCAGAGGAAGTGCACGCGTGGCCTGAGTGAACATCGATGGAATACCAGATAATACCATGGAAAATAAAAAATGCCCCAGTCGCACTATGCAATGGCCGTGGATATTGTATCTGAATCTAGGACCTCGGGAGACGCGGGTCTAGACCCTAAGGGTCTGGTCCCCTATGGATCGAGTCCATTTGCGTGCGACTGTCAAAGTCAAATCATTTCAATTTTCGTCACACGAATCTCGAGTGGAATGTGGAAATCGAACATACGATTGTATGGAGATGGCGCATCCTGAATCAATACAGGAAGGGGGCGCTCTTTGAATCTCATTTGTCAATCGTGGAAAGAAAGTACTACATGACGATTTGAAAACCGCGCTCTGTGCAAGAGATGTTCGTCTACTGAGCCGACTACAAGCATCATCTAACAGTCCAAGCGACGACAGAGGATGCTGTGGTAGCTTACACTCTTCTTTGGCGATGAGACACACGGGCATTTTTGCCAGTCTAAGTCACAATCAACTGACACTTGTTTATCTGCTTGTTTCGAAGAAAGTGGAAGCCACAAGAAAAAGGCAAAAAAAAAATGACGAAAACAAAGAGAAAACGTAGACTCTGTCGGTCCTGTGATGCCACGATTGCAACACAACCAGTTTTATTCCCACAGCCTGAAAAGAAGACGAGATTAACGTCTAGTTTGGTCGCTAATTGCAAGCTGGGCGGGCTTGGAGGGAAAGATCCTTTGGTTGCTAATGCTCTTGACCTCTACACGAGAAACACGTAAGACAAAGGGCCAAAGCAAAAAAGGAGAGACAAATGGTGTCGTCATTAAAAGAACCTCGACTCTCGAGTCTTGACTCAAGGACTCGGACTAGCCCTTTTTCCCCTGCTTTTGGGTTTTGTCTTTACGAAAAAAATGGTTTGTCACAGAAAATCAAACGAGTGGTAGGACAAAGAAGCAGCGTAGATTGATATCAGAAAGTGGAACCCAATGGTTGTAATCAGCTTGCTCTCTGCGATTCACGAATTCGTACACAGAGGTGGCAACGATAGCTGTATGTCTTCATTTGCATGGCCAAGACTAACGAACTCAAGCTAAGAAGAAAACAAAGTCATAGTGACTCCGTCAAGGCTGAAATTTCAGGTCGTGATACAACCACGCTCGGCTTTCGTGGGGCCGGAACTCTTGCGAAATGCATCGCAAATCTCATGTAGTAAACCCCTCTGCTAGATTCATCGCTTCATAGATCCACCACCTTTCTTGCGCTCAGTAGGCACATGCTTTCTCCAAGTGGCACCCCATATGTAGATAACGGGGATGAAACAGATAAAGGCCGAAAGGATACCTGCGTATATGAGAAAGGTTTTTAGGTATCCCAGATCAGCGACCCATTCCGAGACACGGAAAGAAAGGATAAATGCAATGAGTTGTCGAAAGGATGCGATGTTGACGAGCGAAGGGCCGGCCAGATGCGGATGGCACTCGAGCACGTAGACGATGCCAATGGTGTTGGTGGCAAGGAAGGAAAAGGCAATCATGCCAAGGCCTATGAGGAAAACCATCCAGTGAAAGGCCTCGGGGTTTTCACCCGCAAATCCGAACAGGAGACAGCCAATCACACCCACCAAGCATGGGAGGATGAGGTTAAGAGCTTGTATCTCGGGATCGCGATTCCCTCGTTTCTTGGCCAGCCAGTTTGCCAGACGATCAGCACCCCAGCCAGATACGACAAAGGAGCCGCCAGCAGCTAGAACGACGGGCAACAAGCAAAATCCAAGGTGATAAAACGGCCAGCTCCAAGGCGCAGTCAGTAACTGGGGAGCGGCGGTATAGCCCGATGCCAGAGTCGCGGCGATGACGGCCGAATTCAGCATGGTGATGAAGAATAGATGAGGATAAAAGAAGATGCGCATGCTATCCAAAACGGCTGTGATCCCTTCATTCCAGTCGGCCTTTCCTTGGTACAGGCGTAAGTCTTCTTTCCATCGACGCACGGTATGGTTTTGGTCATCGATGTCTGGACGGGTTTGACCCAGGCGAAGAGGAGTCGCAGGTATTCCATCTGAAGTACACAGGTCAGAAGTCGGCCCCCACGGATTCATTCATATGCACAAGAAGTTCAAGACTCACGCATTTCGTCGTCTGATCGGTCAAATTTTGTTTCGGGAAGGACGAAAAACATGATGATCCAAAACACGAAACCGGCACCGGCAGTGACGAAATAAATGACCCTCCAGCTCGTATGACCGATGATGTATGGAGCGGCGATACCGAGCGCAACGACAATGATACCCTTTGCGGCGAGTTAGCACCATTGCAATGGGGAAGAAGAAGAAGAAGAAGAAGAAGAAGAAGAAGAAGAAGAAGAAGAAAACAATGAATTATGTGGCGCGCAGTATTGCAGGTCGGAGACAAAAAAAAGTCAACAGTGGGTGTTACATACCTGGGTGGCAAATACAACACTGATGGCGGCATTTCGTTGATGGTAAAACACGATATCCTGAATAATGAATGGAATCAGGCTCTCCACGGTGCCAGCACCGAGAGCTTGAATGACACGACAAGCCAGATGCGCCTCCAAGGAATGTGTAAAGCCGGAAGACAGGCAGCCGGCCAGAGCAATGACTCCAGTGACCAGTATAACAGTCCGTCGTCCGACGGCCATGGATAAGGGAACGAGAAAGAAATTCGCCACCCCAATGACGAGAATCGGAAGGGAACCCAGCAAGTAAATCTCCCAAATCGGAGGTCCTGGCAATGCGGCGAGGGCGGTCAGGCCGTTCTCGCCGCTGGGGATGCGGACGTCAACCAGGAGCTTCGGGTCCATACCGGCATATTCAAAGCTGAAAACCGGTAGCATTGCGCCGAGAATCAACTCTGCCGCGGCGGCCATGGATCCGAAGAGACAAAGGGAAAAGATGGCACTGAGCTTCCTCCAGTTGGGCAAGTTGAGGGGATCTAGCAAGGTTAACATGAGATACACACCTTATGGTCAACGTCAAACTCTTCATACCTTTGGGGTCAGCTGTGGGCATGGGAATCAAGTTCACCGTGCCATTTTCAAAGAGATGTTTCTGAGCAGACTGCGCGGCGCGCCCGGCTTCCGTGTCCTCGTTGGACGAGGAGCTAACGACGCTCATCTCCATCATGGACGAGTCTGGCTGGGAATGTTTTCTTGGGTAGTGTACTTCCAGGGGAATGTCTTTTTGTGAAGTCATTTTCAAAATAACGCGAGTGCCCCCAGCAGAGCGGAGGAATTGATCATGGAGGGTTTTAATTTCAGCTCCAGACGGCAGCTCAGGAAAGGCAGTTCTGGTTCTCGAACATGTGCCGTGGAAGTGGGCGAATATATGAACGATGCGAGAGTTGGTTGCGCGCGATGCAAGCACATGTTCACACGTTGCTGAATTACGTAGGACTCTCGGCATCCCATGCCATGTCATGCCATGTCACGCAAGACAAGACGGCGCACATGGCTTTCGTATATCACCAGAGTTATTTATGGGCCCATCGCGGTGATGTTGGTTATTGGAGAGCAGATCGGTACTTGACGAATCTGCCGGACGGGGGGCGGCGCATCGATTATGGAGATGCGCTTCAGGCTGTAAGTGCCAATGCCAATCGTCGTGCCTCGGCTGATATCCCTCAGCCCACATTCACGGAAATGGGTACGGATGAATGCGTGCATGATTTCCTTGCAATTCCATACTATCTGCGGCGGGCGTATCGGCGGCCTCGCGCGTGACCATGTTCTTGATATCGAGGAGGCTATACTACACTTCCATAAGACCATATGACTGTTGTTCAACGACTTACCGGAGGCTTGGTCGCGATATCTGAGCGGTGAAACCACTGCGGGGAGGCGCAGAGGTGTAGGGTTCTGAATTTCGAATATCTTGGCACTAAAAGTAACGCCAGGGATTCCATATACGCTTCTAGCTTAAAGAGTTGGCAAATTAATATAAGGGTGCCCTTTGGAGTGCGAGAAGGTGCCTCAGTTTGTAGATAGGACCTATACGTGGATGAGTTGTACACGACATGCCTAAGAGGGGGGACGAGAAGCATCTGCCTGCCTGAATTAACTCATGAGCTATTCCTGAGCCTTCTTGCCGCCCCTACTGCCCTCGAGGTACTTGCTGCAAAAGCCGTGCGAGAATTACCCAAGGCCCAATTAGGGACAGACGCAGGGCATATGCAGGTCCTCGGTTGGACTGCTGAAGACACGTGTTTGGCGAATCCCTGGAACAAGGTTAGACGCGATGTCACCCTATTCCCAGCACAGACACACAAAATAGGATGTGCGTTTCGCGTGCGAGTTGCGAAGACTCTTTTACGAAAAAAAAAAAAAAAAAAACGTGCTGCACACACTTTCCCCTGATGACCCGGATGGGAAATCTCCAAGACCCCCAAACTCTGTGTTGGCTCAAAGAATTGTCCGGGACGGGAATGTGGAAAATCCCGCACGGGGCATGGAACTCTGTCAATTGGGGTTTTCCGGTGCTTTTCGGAGAGAGATTAGAATCGACAAGGTGCTTTTCTTCGTGTAGCATTTTCGTCATTGGCACGGCCTGTGCTGCAACGGGTGTGGAACGGCATCACGACAGCACATGTGCCATCTTACATCATTGCACGTGCGCCTCGTCTCTGCCATCGACTACAGACAAGAGAAGAAGTTGGAGAAATCAAGTCCTAGACGCGGGAAGTGGTTTGGCGAAATCACATCCCAGACAGTGGCAGCCCTCGGCAGATATAGAGTAACGCAAAGGCCGCAGACGCCAGAGTATAAAGCAGTCAGCTTGACACTTGATTTTGCTCCAAGAGTGAAGAATTTCCAAATTGTACGGATGACCCGTTGGTAGCAGACCTTTTGTTCTCCAGTCGAGTTGACATCCTCAGGTTGTATGTTGTCAATGATACGCCCTTCTGGCCGGACTACGATATAGACGAGCAGCTGACCATTATACTGCAAGCAAGCGGCAGAAGACGTTACTTCCTGCACGTGGGCTGTGCCGTCAACCGCCACCGTCTATTTTAAAACTCACCGACGTATAACCCCGAGATACATACTACGCTAAAGCGGGGGGAGGATACGTGCTCGGGAGCCGCGCCCAAAGCCAAATGAAGCTCCCGGTCATCAGTCTATGCATCATCGCTGAGGCGTTGGCATATCATCCACCGTCTGTCTTCAGACGAGACTTGACAACCATCACGGGCGTCTTGAACAACGTCACAAGCAGCATCGAGAAGCTGCAAGCAGCAGTCAAGACCGGTTTCGACGATCCGGAGCCGCTCCTCTTAGCGTCGAATGGCCTGATTGCAGCGCTCAAGACCGGCGCCGTCAGAATCAATGGCACAGGCGACGTCAATTTCCTCGACTCCATACGACTGATTGGACCGGTTCATCAGCTTTCGGCATTGGGCGAGAGCCTGGCGCGTAACCTCCAAGACGTGAGAGGGGGCTTGAAGGCAGCAGGCCTGTGCGACGTGACTCGACTTCAAATATCAAGCATCGGTACTAGATCCCAGGACTTAATCAATGCCGTGAATGGGAAAATACCAAAGGAAGCGCAGACGATATCTCGAGCATTGACCTCTGGCTTGACCGACATTCTCGAGCGATCCAAGGATCAATTCTCGGAGCAAAGTTGCCGTGAGGCAAATAATGGCACACTATCTAGCGAGTCGGTCTCTCTCGTTGCGGGACGGTCCATGATGGCTCTCGCTGCATGTGTCTTGGTTGCTCTATCCTCAATCATCATCAGTTAGGATGTCTGGTGCAGATAATGCCTCGTGCATCGTGCATCAAGATATGTACATGACGCCCCGGCGATACCGAACTCTTGCCTGTCTTCTGATAACATCTTGTTCAACTTGGATAACCATTCGAAGCCGGGCAGGGAGATGTTCGATCAACAAACGAATGCAGAATGTAGACCCTCTGGTAAAAGAGGGTCCACGTTCGCTGCGGCCCGTGTCTAACGAGCCCCTGGGCTGTCATGACGCAGTTGCACACGATTACATGTTGTACTGTATTTGGATATCGTATCTTCGTTTTGTATCTCTGCTGTAGACTAATGATGAATCCCGACTTGAGAATTTGGAAAGTCATGTCGACATTCTCGTCGTGACGCTCGCATTCAAGCCAACTGCTGCCCTGCACCTGCAAAGGAAAACTCGGGTGCATCACTATCTGTTGAAACGGAAACGCACTTGGCACCGTTAGGGTTAGGGTTATCTCCGCAGGGCGGCCGGGACGTGGAGACCGGAGTTGACGCGCAGAATGCGCTAGAAATTGATGATATTATTTCTATTCTCTGTCTCTAGTAATTTACATACAAAAGAAAATAAGTAGTGAATGGTGCGCACAGCCGCAGCCCTTGCGTAGCGTGGGTTTATAATAATCCGCGCATTAATTAGGCTCTACCTGTGCGTTCTAAGCAATACACCCCCTAATTAGAGCGTAACTAACTAAGAAAGGCAGCTTTAATTATATAGAGTAGAGTATATAGTGGTATTTATAAAGGTAAAGTTAAAGTAAGGTAATAAAGAAAAGTAATAAGCTAAGGTTATATAAAGACTATAAATATTATAATTTCCTTTTATTAACTATAAATTCCTTCTTTTCTTCCCTTTTTATAAGCACCTTTTTTATTATAGTTAGTTAGTCTAACTATTATTACTACTACCGCTACTATTATGCCTTTTTTAAGGTTAGGGAAGGTCCTTTAAAAAGATACTTAATAGGCACTCCCTCTAGAGGTCTTCTTTAAAATTTCTTTTACTTTTAAGGCTTATAATACTAATAAACCTCTTATACCCTCTCTATTCTCTTTACTACCCCCCCTATCTCCCCTATTACCCCCCTTAAGTTTATAGTACTCTAAAAATAGCTAAAAGCCTCTCCCTTTATAAGTATATAAAGGTTATAGAGGCTTTACTGTTACGGTCCGTTCCCAGAGGCGGAACCCACCTCACAAAAGGAGGGTTCCGCCGCACATAGCTAGAGAGAACAACTTTAACTATATATACACTTAATTACCTACCTGTAACTTAAGTGTTCCTTCTTCTTATAACTTTATAATATACTATACCTATTTATATAAGTATCCCTATTTATATATAATATTTAGTATATAATAAGTAGTAATAATTACTATTTTTTTTATATACTTATTTACTATATAAAAGCTAATAATAAAAACTATAAACCTTATATTAATAATAAAAGAAAACTAGTAAAGTTTACTTATTAGCTTAAATTCTTTAATTACTAACTTTATTACTAAAAACTAATTATAGTAAATTTATTATTTTTAAGCTTTTTATTAAAACTTCCCTAACCTTAAAAATAAAAAAAAATTACTTTTATTATAAGAAGATATTAAAAACCTTTAAACTTTTATTAAATATTAATATATTAATAATAATCTTTAAATTTACTTAAAGCTTTTAGTTATTAAAAACCTTATTTATTAAAACCCTATAGATTTTACTATAGTTAATATAAAGTAAAAATTAATAAAAAGTATTATTTATAAAGCTAAGCTAAAATACCTTTTTAAATAAGTAAATTTAGTATTAGAAAATAAAACTATAATATTAAAGAATAGTTTAAAATATATAAAAAATACTTATAATATAAGTATATATAATATTTTTAAAGATAAATTAATAGAAGATATAGTAAGTATAAGAATTAAGGGACTACTAAAGACCTTAAATATCTTATTTTATACTAAAGAAAACTATACTTTTTTATAAAAAAAAACTCTATTAATACTAGCTTTTATTAAAAAACTATTCTTAAAATAAGAATCTACTTTTATTTAACTTTTAATATATTAAATCCCCTTTTAAAAACCTTATTAAATTCTATAGAAATTAATTAAAATAAAGTAATTTCCTACTTACTTAATAATTAAAAAGAATATATACCTTCTTTATAGGTAATAAAATTTTAAAAATAATAATATAAGCTTAATATATATAATAAATTCTAGTAGTTTCTTACTAATATATATAATTAGTAAGAGTTTATCCTTAGTAAGATTTATTATAGTAGTATAAAGGAAATTAATAAAGTAGTAATCTATATAATAGCTATATTAAAGGCTTTTAAACTAGCTAAATTCTATTAATAAACTATAAAGTAAGCTTAATACCTTTTATTAACCTTAGAATAGGTTTTAACCTTAAATATATAATACTTTATAGTATTTTTTAAAATAATAAGTATATAAATATAACTAGCTTATATAGTAACCTTTAATACTCTTTATACTAAAACCTCTTAGCTCTAAGGGTATTTAGTTAATAGGGAGTTTTATAAAACTTTATATAACCCCTTACTTTATAATAAGCTATTTTTTAGAATACTATATATACTTAAAGATTATTATTTATACCTATTAAAATAGTAACTTTAAAATAAAAACCCTTATAATAATTTAGCTACTTAAGCCTTAGAAATAATAAATTATTTAGTATAATGTTCTTAAAAACTTAATAATATTAAATATCTTAACCTTAAAATAGATTTAAATAATATTAATAGTAAGGCTATTAAATATAAAGGTAAATTTACTATTTTTATAAATATAGACCTTTAAATCTAAGTAGTTAGGGATTACTATAGCTATACTAGCCTTAACTACTAAGAATAAATTATATACTAAGTTTTGTATCTTTTTTATAAAGCTATTTATATATAGTACTATTAATATTTTAATAATATAAAAAAAGCTATAATATTTTATAATTTTAAGTTAGTATTTATTATATTTAAAAAAGAATTTAATATTAAAATTTAAAATACTATTACTTAGCTTAACTAAGCTAAATTTACTAAGAATAATATATTAATTAAAATATTTTTATAAAAATTTATAGTAAAGGTTTTTTTTATACTAAAGCTAATAAAGAATTTACTAATCTTTAGCTTTTTATTTATCTTTATTATAAGCTTTATGTAAAGCTTTAGTAAATCTACCCTTAATTAATAAAATCTAACTATTAGAATATATATATTAACTTAATAAAGGGTAAGAGATATAACCTTAAGGACTTTATTTTAAGTAATAAAACTTACTATAAAATAAAGAGAAGTAAGGTTTAAGCTTTTACTTACCTTTTTATAAAAACCCTAGATTTAATAAATAATAATATACCCTATTTTACTATAAAGGCTTATTAAAATAGGCTACTTTATTATAATAGCTATTATTAGATATAATGGAGGTGGGTGCTATAGAGCACAGCTTACTAAGGTAGTGGGCTTAGTGAGCGTGCACGTACAGATCCACTGCTCTGCAGAGCAGAGCACTGCAGCAAGCTACAGTCCACTATATCTCACGAAATATGGAAGCTTTTGCGTTGCTTTTAGCACTATTTAATTCGCTGAAGAATTTGCAATAATAATATCCAATAAAAATTATATCTAATCTCTGACTTTACAGGTGTGCGTAGCTAGCAAGAGTGATTCTGACGGTCCGTATAGTCAGCGGCTGTGAGGGGGTTTTTTACTTCCTTCCCTTATATACCTACCGACCTCATTAGTGGATCCTAGTCGCTAGCTAGGCTTTGTAAGCTACTTTCTATTTTCCGTAAAATTTATTTATATAGGAAAATAAAAAAATAGACTTATAGCTATATAAATTAGCTACTGACGTGCTTGCAATCGGTTAACTTAGTGAAAATTAATGCGTAACACTAAAAAACCGATTTTTAGATATTTATATAGAAAGAAAGCCTAGAATTTAGCAATAAAGAATCTAATCCTAAGACTTTTTATAAATTCCTCCTTATTAAGAAAAACAGTAAAAACACACATTATAGGGTAGCTACCTTCCCTAACTAAGCAGCCATTAGCTAGCTAAGTTATATCCTTTAATCCGTTCCTCTATATCTTTACTAGTTACCTTATAAATCTAACCTAAAGACTAGGCCCACCTTATAGCTATCAGTCTAATTGTATAACTATTAGAATAAGCAGAAAAGGTTAAAAAGTAAGGATTTATAGGGACCTCACAGCTACGAGCCTATACATACATAACCTTCAGTCGGAATTCCATAGTTGTGCCACCCGCGCGCATGTATGCTTGCTGGCTTACACTAGCTTATAAACCCCCCTATAAAGTGCTTTTATTAGCGCTATAATTATAGCACTAATAGTAAGGAATCCCCTATAAATAACCCTATTATTTTTAACACCCCCTTTAAAGAAGTATTAGGGATAGTTATTATAAAGGCACTAAAGGTAAAAGTAAAAGAAAAAGTTATATAAAATCTAGGAAAATTCTAAAATAAAAAAGAATTATAGAATTATAAAGCCTAAAGTTTAAGGCTCTAGGGTAAGTAACTTTTTACTATAGTAAAGTATAGTATTTTGTAAAGATATTGCTATTAAAAGCAGGGACTTTATTCTTTCTTTATTTTTATAGTTATTTTTAATTTTCTAGGTGTTTTTATTATTTTTATACCTTTAGCTAGGCGTTATTTTTTATAGCCTTTAGCAATAAATTATAGGGGTTTTAAACCTATAAGCTCTAAGAAAATAAGGTATATAGGGCCTATAAGGGGCTTTATAAGCCCATTAGCAGGCATTTTCTTAGTATCTAGGTAAGCGATTTTAGCAAGCCCTTCTAAGATTAATTATTAGTTATAGTGAAATTTTAGGAGGGTATACTTAGTATAGCTATAAAGAGTAGGGTTATAAGCGGTTTTTATAGCTCCCTAGTTATTATAAAAAATTTATATAGAGGGTTTTATAGGTGTTTTTAGCTCTATAAAAATCCCTTTAAGCCACTAAAGCTCCTAGAAAGTCTTATAAATAGCGTCAGACTCTACTTCTATTATTAATAAGGCTATAGTGCTAGCCTTCTTTAATTTCTAGCTAATTAGGCCCCCTACTAGCTTATAAAGATAAGCATAAGTAGATTTAGAAGAGCTTCTATCTCTAGCAAAATTGCTATCACAAAATCCAACTAAGCTAGAGCTAGGGCTAGCCTTAGGGGTTTTTATATTATTTATAAAGGTAGGGCCCTTATAAATAATAGCTAAATCTTTTATACTTACAAGGTATCTTAGCAGGTTTTTAGCAGCATATAAATGCTTTAAATACAGGCTAGCTAGGGCTATTAAAAGCCACTGCAGCATAAAAGCAATATTAAGTCTTATTAATAGCATAAGATATATAATAGTACTAATAATACTTTAATATTCCTTTATATCCTCTTTAGATATAAGGGGCTTAATAAGTTATTATTTTAAGACCCCTAGCTGCAGTGGAATTCCAATAGATTTGCAATTTTCTAGCTTAAAGCATGCTAGGGCCTCTAAAATATATTTCTTTTAGTGTATCTTTAGGACCCTATTTTTTTAGTTATGCTAAATTTAAACCCCTAAGAAAAATTCTATAGGGCCCCTATCTTCTATAGGGTAAGCCTTATAAAGGGCTTCCTTAAGCTCCTTAATATATTATAAATCCGCCCCTATTAAAAAGCAATTGTTAATATAAGTTATAATAAAGGTATGCGTTTTTAAATTATAGAATATAGCAGGGTTAGAGGTAAGAGGGCTAAAACCTAGGTTTTTAAGAACTAAGGTTAGGGTCTATTGCCACTCTCTAGAGCTTTGCTTTAAGCTATATAAGGATTTTCTTAGTATAATAACTAAGTCCTTAGTAGCTTTATAGCTAAACTTTTTAGCTAGCTTAGCTAGTTATAGATTTTATTTAAGAAGTTTAATAAATCCCTTAGGAATTTGTATATAAATAGTCTCTTTTAGGTAGCTATTAAGGAAAGCCCCTATAAAATCCACTTGCTCTATTTCCTAGTCTTCCTAAGCTACTATAGCTAATAGCATTTGCTAGCTAAGGGGAATACTAGTAGCGGCAAAGGTATTAGTATAATCTAAGTCTTTTATTTATATAAAACCTTTAGTAATAAGTCAAGCCTTATATTTTAAAGGATTATTTTTTTTATCCTTTTTAAGCTTTAAAATAAGCCTATTTCTTAGCACTCTCTAGCCCTTAGGGATATTTTCTTTTCCTATAAATTTAAAAGTGCCTGCCTTTAGAAGTTACTTAAATTTGCTAAAAATAGCTTATAGCCACTATTTCTTCTATAGGCTTACTAAAGCTTGCTTCTAAGACTTAGGCTTAGCGCTATTATTAGGCCTATTTTCTTTAGCCTTTAGCTATGCCTTATAGTAGGTTTCCTTAAAAAGGGCTGCTAAGTTAATATCTATTTTATCTAGATTATTTAGTTGATTTTTATCTAACTCTAGGTCCCTAGGACTCTGAATTAATTTAGGCTCTTTATTAACTATCTAATTAGAAGATACTATAGGGTAATCCTTAATAAGAATACCACTATTTTAGTTATTTTCCCCCTCTAAGGAATTATCCTATAGAAGGTTCTAAGGGGCACTTAAATCCCCCTCTAAAGAGATATCCCCTATAGAAGACCTAGGGAGGCCTAAATTTATAGGGCCTATAGGTTCTATAATTCTTATAAAGCTAGTTTTAGTAATTAGTCTTTTAAAGGGAATATAAACTAAGTAGGTCTTAGAACCTAAATTAGCTAATAACCTTCTAAGGATAGTCCTAGGGGCTAGTTTTTAAGCTTTAGGTTTTTTTTCTATAGAAATTAAAACCTTATAATAAGAGCTAATAGCCCTAATACTTTTATAATTAGCAGCGCTAATCTCTAAGGTAATTAGGGCATTTTCTTTAAAATCTATAGCTAATAATTATGCTAGGCTAGCTGGTTTTATAGAATTTACTATTATATTTATAAGATTTATAATAGCAAAAATAACAAAATTCCATAGATATAAGGGTAAACCAGACTAGTGTAGGGTAGCCCGCAGTCTATCCATTATAATATAGATAGCCCTCTTAGCTAGCCCATTTTGCTTATAGATATAAGGGGAAGAAGTGGTAAATTTTATCCCCTTTTTTACTAGCTACTGCTAGTAAGCAGAATTAACCTCTCTACCCTTATTAAAATGTAGATATTTAGGGTAGGTACTAAAATTAAGCTTTAGGGATTTAAAAAACCCTTTTATAGCTAGGAAAACAGTAGGGCCCTCCTTATTTAGCAAAGAAAATAGCCACTTATATCTAGTTTTTTAGTCTATTAGAATAAGGCATATAGGGTGCTTATTATAAGGCATAGGGCTTATCTTTACTATATCCCCCTTTAGTCTATCTAGAGCCCTAGAGGGGTCTGGAATAAGGGTCTTAGAGGGCCTTCTAACTGCTTTTATTTAATTATAGGTTAAGCAGTTAAAATCCTTTTCTTTAACCTTAGAAAAATCCGGGATTTCCTTAGCTAATAAGCTAGTTTTCTTTAGCAATAGTAGACCTAGGTGCCCTAGTCTAACATACTAGATTCTAGCTAATCTTAGCAAATTTTAGTATGAATTTAGCTTAGGGTCTTCTATAAGATCCCCTATAAGCTCTTTTTTAGCTATTATAACACCTTCTTTAATAGCTCCCTGCCAGGCCCCTTAAGAATCATAGGCCTCTTAAGGAGCTATTAAAGGCCTAGGGCCTATCTTAGTAGGAGTTTTAGATACTAAATCCACTAAAGCCTCTTCTATAAATTTTTTAGGGGCCTCTAACAGCCCTATATTAGAAGGAAAGACTTCTATAAATTTAGGTGCCTAGCTTATAAGCTTTAGTAAAGAAGGTGCTACTAAATTAGTGGGTTTTAGGTTAAAACTCTTTAATTCTTTAATTTCTAGAGCTTCCTTAGCCTATATAGTTTCCTTAGAGGGAATTTAAACCTCTATAGGGTAACTAGTAACTATATAACTAAAATAACCATTATAGTGCCTATAAGGGCAGCTAAAAGGAGATTTTAGAAGGGGGGTATTAGTATTCTTAAGCTAGATAAAAAATCCATGCTTTTTAACGTTTAAAATACTAATACAAGACCTATTAGCTAAGAATAGCAAATTCTTATATATACAGCCTCCTGCTAAATAGTGCTTTAATTCGCTCACTATATTTATATCTAATTTAGGAAAATATAGTGCATTTTATAGGACTAAGGGCCTGTATTTATTAGGATTTTGCTAATATAAAACCAAAACTTTAGCCTTTTTATATCCCTTAGGATAAATAGAACCACTACTAGTAGTTATAGGCCTAGCTTCCCCTTTTTTATAAGGTATGTAACTTATAAAATATTCCTTAGAATTAACTAAGTAAATAGTAGAACCTATATTATAAAGAAGAGAGTTTTTTATCTCTTTATTATGGAAATTAAAGGCTTTAGGGGATATTGTATCCTTTAGCTCATTAACTTTAGTGCTAGCTTCACTAAGAGTAGTAAATTCTTAAGAATAAATACTAGAATCTTCGCTAGAATCACTACTAGCACTAGGGCTACTAGGTCTTTTATAGGGCTCTAAAGCCCTTAAAGAAAGGTTAAAATATCCTAGTATAAAGAATCCCTCTTAACCCTTATTATTATCCTTAGCCTTTTTAGAGGATTTTTTACCCTAACTTTTCCTCTTTTTCTTAAAATTAGGGTTAGAATTTCCCTTATTTTCTTAGGGGAAATTCTTCTTTTTCTTTTTATCCTTATTAGGATATTTAGAGGTTTTATTTTCTTTAGAGCCTCTATATATAGATTCTTTAGAAGCAGTAGCTTTATAATTTAGAGCTTTAGATACTAAAGAGCTCTTATCTCTTTGCTCTTTAAATAAATTAACTATAAGAAATTACAAATTTAGTGCCCCTATAGGGGCCCCTAAAGCCCTATTAGTTCTTATAGAAAAACGTTGCCTTTTAGCCTACTAAGGAAAAGTTGACTTTAGAGCTTGTAAATATTAGTTTACTTAGTCTATAGGCTCTATAAAAACACTTACTAAATTTAGCCTAGCTAGTAGGTTATTAAATAAAGCATTAAAAGACTCTAGGGACCCCTTATAACCTTAGAAATTTAGGCTATGAAATTGATTATAAAGGGTACTATGCTGTATTTCAGAACTCTAAGAATACTGCTAGATTAAAACACTATATGCCTCTAAGGGGTCTTTTTGCTAAATTATAGCATTTTAGGGGCCTTTAGTGCAGCTATCTCTTAAAAGCATAAGAATTATAGCTTAGTTAGGATCGCTAAGGTTTTTAGCAATACTAGGATTTTCTAAGAAATTAGGCATTCCTAGTGCCCTAAATTAGATATTTAGGGCCTGCTTCCACTAATTAAAATTTTCTAGCCTCTTTAGCTTAGCCCTCTTTAGAAAGCTATAAACCCTCTTATTAAATTCTTTAATAATAGAATTATTAAAAGAGTTTAGAATATTAGAATTTTTAGAGCTTTTCTAAGGTTTTTCTTGTGTTAGCTTAGCTATAGGTTCTGAAGCTATAGTTAGGGCAGAGGTAACGGTAGCTGCTAACATTTCTAATTTTTCCAGAATATTAGAAATATTATTATTTTGTTGTAAAATCTGTTGGTTTACATGCTCTGCCCACGACTGCTCTGGGGTAGGGACCCCTTAGCCAATTTAGCTTGGATCTTTTAAATCCATTTTTTTTTTTTGTTTAATATTTTTAGAAGTAGGAATTCTTCTTTCTACTCTTTTATAGAAGGTAGTCTGCTAAGTTATAGTAAGGTTACTATATATCTCTTTCTTCTTATAGAAGTAGGAACTCTTCTATGTCTTGTTTTTTATTTTATTTATAAGAGGTTCTTATAGGGTAAAATATCCCTTTTTTCGCTAATCCTAAATTTTTATAAAAGTAGGAATTCTTCTATACTGTATTCTTTCCTATTTTATAGAAGGGAAAACTTCTTTTTAGTGAATTTATTCTTTTTATAGAAGGAATAAGTAGCTTCTATACTCTCTATAAATATAGTGATATTTTCCTTTATTATAGAAAAATTTAGTGAATTTTCTAAATACTAAAAGTTCTCTTCCAGGCTTATAACCTATTAGAAATAATGGAGGTAGGTGCTATAGAGCATAGCTTACTAAGGTAGTGGGCTTAGTAAGCGTGCATATATAGATCCACTGCTCTGCAGAGCAGAGCACTGCAGCAAGCTATAGTCCACTATATCTCACGTAAAATGGAAGCTTTTGCGTTGCTTTTAGCACTATTTAATTCGCTAAAGAATTTACAATAATAATATCCAATAAAAATTATATTTAATCTCTAACTTTGTAGGTATGCGCAGCTAGCAAGAGTGATTCTAATGGTCTGTACAGTTAGCAGCTATAAGGGGGTTTTTCACTTCCTTCCCTTACATACCCACCGACCTTATTAGTGGATCCTAGTCGCTAGCTAGGCTTTGTAAGCTACTTTTTATTTTCCATAAAATTTATTTGTATAGAAAAATAAAAAAATAGACTTATAGCTATATAAATTAGCTGCTAACGTGCTTACAATTAGTTAACTTAGTGAAAATCAACGCATAACACTAAAAAACTAATTTTTAGATATTTATATAGAAAGAAAGCCTAGAATTTAGCAATAAAGAATCTAGTCCTAAGACTTTTTATAAATTCCTCCTTATTAAGAAAAACAGTAAAAAACACACATTGTAGGGTAGCTACCTTCCCTAACTAAGCAGCTATTAGCTAGCTTAGTTACATCCTTCAATCCGTTCCTCCGTATCTTTACTAGTTGCCTTATAAATCTAACCCAAAGACTGGGCCCACCTTGCAGCTGTCAGTCTGACCGCGTAACTGTCAGAATAGGCAGAAAAGGTCAAAAAGTAAGGATTTGTGGGGACCTCGCAGCTGCGAGCCCACGCACACGTGACCTTCGGTCGGAATTCCGTGGTTGTGCCACCCGCGCGCGCGCATGCTTGCCGGCTTGCACTGGCTTACAAACCCCCCTATAAAGTGCTTCTATCAGCGCTATAATTATAGCACTAATAGTGAGGAATCCCCTATAAATAACCCTGTTATTTTCAACAATAATATATTATATTATTATATTACTATATAGCTTAGAATCTATATCAGTTTTTTAGAAAGACTATATAATATATAAGGCTATAGGTGTTTATGACTTTATTTTAAAATACTACTAGATTTTTAATAGCATTATAAATTATAGGTAGGTAAAATGCTTATTAATTTATAACTTTATAGACCTTTTAATTTATATTAAGCCTAACTAAAGACTAAAAAACCTTCTAAGGTTTAAACTTTATAAACTCTTACTTTATTATAAATAATATTAAGGACTTCTTTACTTTTTATAGTTATAATATTAATATTCTATTAAGCTATAAGGAGCTAGTAATACTAAAGAATATTTTTTCCTTTAAAATAAAAAAAAATACTAAGGATATAGCTAATAACCTTAACCTTAAGGTAGTTAATAATAGCGTCCCTTTATATAGTATTATATACCTAAATAATATTTTATTTATTATAAATAAACTTAGTATTAAAATGATAAATTTTAACTTAATAGTTATAGAAAAACTTATTAAACTTATTAATAGGTATAATATTTATTATAACTAAAGGGTAGTGTTAATGCCTAAGAAGGAGTAAATATATATTAATTTTATTAATAGTTAATAAAATTAGCTAAAACCTTTATAAATATATTACTTAAGTAGGAAAGATTTTAAAAAGTTTTATAAAATCTTTAATAAAAAGTATAAAGTTAGTAAGGTATTTTACTTTAAAGTAGAAGAAAAGGCACTATACCTGCACTTAGATTTCTTTATATAATATAATATTAAAAAAAAAATATAAAGAAAGAGTAATAATTAATATAAGACTTATAAATAGTATTACTATTTTAAATATATACCCTTTACTTAACTAAAGGGATATTATAAAGAATATATATAAAAAGTATTAAATATCCCTTTTAAATACCTTTAGTTTCTTTAACTAGCTTTCAGTATAGTATAAGTATTATAATAAAATAATAATTATCTTTAAGAGAGGAATTAAGGTATTTTATATAATAATATAAGGATATAAGAATTCCTTAGTATATACTTAGTATTCTATAAATAAGTAATTCTATAAGTACTAAGTCTTTATATAAATATAGTATTAATAATATTATAATTTTCTTTAATACCTTTAAAGAGTACTTAGT
>AFRA01000161.1:0-46069 GCA_000223055.1 Claviceps fusiformis PRL 1980
AAATCTATATTATTTTTAAGTTTAAAAGCTAATTTTTTTTAAAAAGCTTAGAAAAAAAGCTATTAATAAGAATAAAGCCTAATAAAGGCTTAAATATATAAAGATAGGGAAAAATATAGAAGTTTACTATATATATCTTACTAATACTTTTCCTAGCTTAACTTTTACTAGGGTTTAGTATAGTAATTAATAAAACTAATACTAATAACCTTTAGCTAATAAATTTAACATACTATAAAAAGGCTTAAGGAAGTCTAAGGTTTAAGTAATATATTTATATAAGCTAATAAAATCTATAAATTAATCTAAATAATTAATATAAGGAAGGAAGGTAGTAATATATCAATTTTTAAGAAAAAAAGGAATAAGAAAGTAAGGAAAAAAAGTAAAAAAAAAAAGTAAATAAATATAAAAAGTAAAGGATTTTATATACTTTAATAAAGCTTTTATAAAAGTAAGCTTAAAGTAAGCTCTTATAATATACTTAGAGTTAGAAAATAATTAATATTTTTTATTAATAAGGAAATCCCTATATATATTTATAAAATTAAATATAAGGCTAGTATAACTTAAAATATTTATTAATTAGAAGGTATTATAAAACCTTTTTTATAGTATTCTTTATCCTAATTAATAGTATTTATAGTAAGGTCCTTATTAATTATTTTAATAGTATTAATATATATATTTTCCTTAGAAATCTACTAATTATTTTTAATAAAGTATTTTTTTTAATAAATTAAAAAATTAATATAAAGCTTTTTACCTTTTTTTTAAAAAAAATTATATATAATATTTTTAAATTCTCTTAATTTCTTAATAATTTACTTTTTTTAATTTAATTAAGTTTATTAGTAATAATATAGACTTAATTTTTTTAAAAAAGTCTTTATTTTACTATAGTTTTTAAATATAAACTATAGAAACTATTAAATAAACCTTTAAAGTTAGTAAGAAGTTAAAGTAAAAAAAAAAAAAAGATTTACTTTAAAATTCTATATAGTTTAATATACTAAAAAAACTATTTCTTTTTAAGCTTACTTAAAAGCTTATATTTTAAGTATAGCCTAAGATATGCTATATTCTTTATATTAATATTTACTAAATTATACTAAAAATTATATTTAATTTTTATAAGTATAGCTACTATTATAATAATATACTTAGCTTCCCTTTAGTATAACTTTTAAAGTACTAATAAGTTAATATTTTTAGGGTTTATAATAAATTTATTTAAATTTAAAAGAAAGTTTATTATTATAAGTAGCTTATAACTAAGTATAAGTTTATTAAGTAATTAGTTAATTAAAGCTATAGCTATATTATTAAAGTAATATTAAAGCATTAGAAGTATTAAAGGCTAGGGAATATTTAGGTTAGTTATAGTATAATATTATACTATAATAATTATAGTTTAATTTTTATACTTAACTATATTATTAGTTTATAGGTAATATACTATTACTATAAAGAAATTTACTTTTAATTTATAAAAAAGTATAGTTTAAAGGTTAAAAATAAACTTAAGGTCTTTATTACTAATAATTTCTTATAGTAATCTTTAATTAATAAAGTAAAGTCCCTTTAATAAGAGTTTAGCTTAGATTTTTACTAAATACTCTTTATAGCTAAGAATAAGAATTATTTTCTTACTAAAAAAATAGTTAACTAAGTAAAATAAGTTATAAGTAGTAAATCCTTTTACTACTTATATTATATTTTTTAAGCTAACTTTTAATATATTTATAATAAAATCTAATAAAATACTATAAAAAGGTATAGGCTTTATTTAAAGGGGTTTTATTTCCTTTAAAGCTTAAGATTAAAGGACTATATTTTCTTTATAAATATTATAATATATTATATAGGTATATATCTAGCTACTTATATATAAAAAGTAAACTATAAAAAGCTTCTTAGCTATTCTCCTTACTTTAAAATAGTAAGTATTATTATAAGTTAGCTAAAAAAGGGCTTTTATATAGTTTTAAGGAATATAGAGTTAGTATAATCCTTTTAAATTATAATAATAAAGGAGCTTATTATTTTAAAGGTCCTAGCTATATAAGGGAATTTATTATTAGTTTTAATTAGCTTAGTATTGCCTCTCTTTATATATAATAATACCCTTAATAATTTAGCTATACTTTATATTATACTAATACTCTATTATAATAGAATTCTTTAAATCCTTATTTATAATAGTAAAGGCTATAAATTTCTGTTTAAAATATATATAAGTATTAAGTTTATTAAAGCTACTATAGTTAACTACTTCCCTATAGCTAATATTAATTAATAAATAAAAAAGTATATTAAGTACTATATTTAAAGTGCTAGGGATATAAATAATATAAATTTTAAATTATAAGAAATAATTAATAACTTTAGTAAGCTTAAGGTTAGCTTTATTAAAATCTATTATTATAAAAAAGATATACTTAATAATTCCTTTTACTAGTAAGTAATTAGTAATAATATTTATAGCTAATATATTAAATTAAGCTATTTTCCTTAGTTTTCTTATTCCCTATATAATTATAGCTACCTTTACCTTTATTAAGCTATATTTCCTTTTAATAGCTAAGGTTAGTTAAAAAAGAAATAAAATAAGGTATAGTTTATTATTATTAATATTCTTTTTAGAGATATTAATATTATTTTAATTAACTACTAATTAAAAAGTATATAAGCTAAAACCCTTTTTATATATATTAACCTTAAAGAAAAAGGGCTTTTTAAAGTTATAATGCTAAAGTAGAATCTTAATATATAAAAGTTCCTAAATTACTTTAAAAAATATAATTTCTTACTTTAAGGGTATAAAACTTACCTATTAGGCTATATATTTCTATAACTATTTAAATAACCTGATAAAGAGCTTATTTTTCTTATAAAAATCTTAAAATATTCTAATCTTCTTATTTTATAAAAGTTTAATATATAAATTAAACTAAAGAATTTTTATATAAAGAAAACTAGCTATTTTAATAAAGGTTTTAAAACTTAAAAGTATAATAACTATTTAAAGGTTTTTAAATACCTTAATATAGTTATTAGTATTAGTAATACCCTTTATATTTATAATAAAACCTAAGAGCTAAATTAATAAATAGCTAATAAATAACTTTTTAGCTATTATATATAGGCAATACTTTTTAAGGATTTTAAATATAATTTTAAGGTAAACTAGGTACTCTATAAAGATATTAAAGAAAATTATAATATTATTAATATATATTTATATAAAGGCTTAGTATTTATAAAATTACTTATCTATAAAGCATTAAGTATATACTAAGGAATTCTTATATTCTTATATTATAATATAGAATACTTTAATTCCTCTCTTAGAGATAATTACTATTTTATTATAGTACTTATACTATACTAAAAGCTAGTTAAAGAAACTAAAGATATTTAAAAAGAATATTTAATACTTTTTATATATATCCTTTATAATATTTCCTTAGTTAGGTAAAGAGTATATATTTAGAATAGTAATATTATTTATAGGTTTTATATTAATTATTACTCTTTTTTTATATTCTTTTTTAGTATTATACTATATAAAAAAACTAAGGTATAAATATAATACCTTTTCTTTTACCTTAAAGTAAAATACCTTATTAGCTTTATACTTTTAATTAAAAATTTTATAAAACTTTTTAGAATTCTTTTTATTTAAGTAATATATTTATAAAGGTTTTAGCTAATTTTATTAACTATTAATAAAATTAATATATATTTACTCCTTCTTAAGTATTAGTACTATCCTTTAGTTATAATAAATATTATATTTATTAGTAAGTTTAATAAGTTTTTCTATAGCTATTAGGTTAAGATTTATAATTTTAATATTAAATTTATTTATAATAAATAAAATATTATTTAGGTATATAATACTATATAAAGAGATATTATTATTAACTACCTTAGAGTTAAGGTTATTAGCTATATTCTTAGTATTTTTCTTTATTTTAAAGATAAAGATATTCTTTAGTATTACTAGCTTTTTATAGCTTAATAGAATATTAATATTATAACTAGAGAAAATAGAGAGGTCTTTAATATTATTTATAATAAAATAAGAGTTTATAAAGTTTAAACTTTAAAGGTTTTCTAGTTTTTAATTAAGCTTAATATAAATTAAAAGGTTTATAAAGTTATAAATTAGTAAGCATTTTACCTACCTATAATTTATAATATTATTAAAAATTTAGTAGTTTTTTAAAATAAAGTAATAAATACCTATAGCTTTATATATTATATAGTTTTTTTTAGAAAACTAATATAAATTCTAAGCTATATAGTAATATAGTAATATAGTATATTATAATAACCTTTCTAGTTAAAACTATATTAGTAAGGTAGAAAATATAGCTAGGTATAGTTATATTATATATAGATTAAAAAATAACCCTAGGGTTAATAAAGTTAATTTTAATACTATAATTATATATAAAATCTATACTAATTAATAATTTTAATATAAGCTTCTTTATTATATTAATAGTTATAATAAAGTAACTAAACACTAATTTCTCTTTAGCTTTACCTTTAATATAAAAATTAAAGGTAATAGTTTCTATAATATAAAAAAAGGAATTTATATTATTTATAAGTTTAAGCTTTTAAATTCTTTATTAAATATTATAATTATTTTACTAAAGCTACTCTTTATTAACTAATATTAATAAAGTTCTTATATTAAGGTAGATTTTATAGTTTTACTTTTAGTTATTAAAGTAAAGGTTTACTTTAAAATAAGTAATTACCTTTCTTTTTTTAGTAATTTCTAGTTAATATAGCTTTATTACTACCTTAATAACCTAGCTATTAGTTTGTTTTTTAAATATTATAATTTTTTTATAATATATATTAAAGAGAAGTATAAGCTCTTTAATATAAAAAGTATTTATAAAATTAGATTTATTTTTATTTAAATTACTTTTAATAATACCTTTCCTAACTATATAGCATTTTAAAAATATAAGGTAAAACTCCTTAGCTTTTATATTAAAGTTATTTATCATAATTATATAGTTTATACTATTACCTTCCTTAAGCACTTATTTCTTATAGAATTATAGTTTATAACCTTTATAATTATATTAAAGGCACTTAAAAAAGTTATAATATTTAAGCTTAGTTTTCTTTTATTACTTAAAGGGATTTACTTTTTTAGTATTAAAAATAGCTATTAATATATTCCTTTTAGGTTCCTTAGGGGACTACTATAAAGCCTCTTTATAACTTTTATAAAAGTAATTATAATTAGGTTAAAAAGGGTATAAGTAGCTTTAAGGCTAATAGTTGTTATTATTATATTTATTACTAAAATTATAATATTATTTATAGCTTTATAAGTATTAATAGTAATTACCCTATTAGTATTAAGGTAGGCTATAACTACTATTATAATAGCTATTATAATAAGGTAGCCTATTTTAATAAGTCTTTATAATAAAGTAAGGGGTATTATTATTTATTAAATCTAAATTCTTTATAAAAAGGTAAGTAGAGGTTTAAACCTTACTTTTTTTAATTTTATAGTAGGTTTTATTACTTAAAATAAAGTCCTAAAAGTTATATCTCTTACTCTTTATTAAGTTAATATATATATTTTAGTAATTAGATTTTATTAATTAAAAATAAATTTACTAAAGCTTTATATAAATCTTATAATAAAGATAGATAAAAAGCTAAAGGTTAGTAGATTTCTTATTAGCTTTAATATAAAAAAAAATCTTTATTATAAATTTCTATAAAAATATCTTAAATAATATATTATCCCTAGTAAATTTAGCTTAGTTAAGCTAAATAATAGTATCTTAAATTTTAATACTAAATTCTTTTTTAATTATAGTAAATACTAAGTTAAAGTTATAGAATATTATAGCTCTTTTTATATTATTTAAATATTAATAATACTATATATAAATAGCTTTATAGAAAAGATACTAAACTTAGTATATAATTTATTTTTAATAGTTAGGGCTAGTATAGCTATAGTAATCCCTAATTACTTAGATTTAAAGGTTTATATTTATAAAAATAATAGATTTACCTTTATATTTAATAGCCTTACTATTAATATTATTTAGATTTATTTTAAAGTTAAAGTATTTAATATTATTAAGTTTTTAAAAAGGTTTTATTAAATAATTTATAATCTTTAAAGCTTAAAGAGCTAAATTATTATAAGGGTTTTTATTTTTAAGTTATTATTCTATAGGTATTAATAATAGTTTTTAAGTATATATAGTATTTTTAAAGGGTAGTTTATTATAAAGTAAAGAATTATATAAAGTTTTATAAAACTCTTTATTAATTAAGTACCTTTAAAGCTAAGAAGTTTTAATATAAGGGGTATTAAAAGTTACTACATAGCTTAGTTATATTTATATACTTATTATTTTAAAAAATACTATAAAGTATTATATATTTAAGGTTAAAACCTATTTAAAGGTTAATAAAGGGTATTAAGCTTACTTTATAGTTTACTAATAGAAGTTAGCTAGTTTAAAGGCCTTTAATATAATTATTATATAGGTTATTACTTTATTAATTTTCTTTATATTATTATAATAAATTTTACTAAGAATAAACTCTCATTAATTATATATATTAGTAAGAAACTACTAGACTTTATTATATATATTAAGCTTATATTATTATCCCTAGAATCTAATTACCTATAAAGAAGGTATATATTTTTCTTAATTATTAAGTAAGTAGGAAATTACCTTATATTAGTTAATTTCTATAGAATTTAATAAGGTTTTTAAAAAGGGATTTAGTATATTAAAAGTTAAATAAAGATAGATCTATATTTTTAAAATAGCTTTTTAATAAAAGCTAGTATTAATATAGTCTTTTTTTTATAAAAAAGTATAGTTTTTTTTAATATAAAATAAAATATTTAAAGTCTTTAATAGTTTTTTAATTTTTATACTTACTAAGTGTTTTATTAATATATCTTTAAGAATATTATATATACCTATATTATAGGTATTCTTTATATATTTGAAATTATTCTTTAGTATTATAGTTTTATTTCTTAATATTAGATTTATTTATTTAAAAAGGTATTTTAGCTTAGCTTTATAAATAATACCTTTTATTAATTTTTACTCTATATTAATTATAGTAAAATCTATAGGGTTTTAATAAATAGGTTTTTTAATAGCTAAAAGCTTTAAGTAAATTTAAAGGTTATTATTAATATATTAATATTTAATAAAAGTTTAAAGGTTTTTAATATTTTTTTATAATAAAAGTAGTTTTTTTTTATTTTTAAAGTTAGAAAAGTTTTAATAAAAAGCTTAAAAATAATAAATTTATTATAATTAGTTTTTAGTAATAAAGCTAGTAATTAAAGAATTTAAGCTAATAAGTAAATTTTATTAGTTTTTTTTTATTATTAATATAAAGTTTATAGTTTTTATTATTAGCTTTTATATAATAAATAAATATATAAAAGAAATAGTAATTACTACTACTTATTATATACTAAATATTATATATAAATAGGGGTACTTATATAATAGGTATAGTATATTATAAAGTTATAAGAAGAAGGAACACTTAAGTTATAGGTAGGTAATTAAGTGTATATATAGTTAAAGTTATTCTCTCTAGCTATGTGCGGCGGAACCCTCCTTTTGTAAGGTGGGTTCCGCCTCTAGGAACGGACCGTAACATAGTCCTTACTCCACTAAGCAATATTCCATACCCAGCCTTGACATTACAGTATTAAAAAAGGGATTATATGTTCCTCTCTACCCCTCCTCTTAGCTTCCCCTAGCACCCTGCTCTTAGCACTACCTCTTAGCACCACTAATAATGTTAAAAAGTTTTATAATATGTTTATTATGAATAATTATAATAAATGTGATCAATGTAGCATTAATTATATATATATATAGTTAGTATACACATGAAGGTTTCAAAATGTATAAAATTTATAAAAATATTCTAGCTAAAAGACTTCTGATATAAGCATTAATAATATAATGTATACAAGATATTTATAGTTAGGAACTTAGTTTATATATACACATAATTATATTTTAGTAAGCCTTATATATGAAGGTAGTAAGAACACTAGTATATATTTAATAGTATAATTTTACTAGCTTATAGAAAGTATGTAAAAACTACTTATAAAGATAAAATAGAGTCTTAAATATATATATTTATTTTTCTACATTGCGTAATATTAATATTATATTTAAATATAAGATATTTTCAATATTCAAACACAATATACTATGCTTTATATTATAATGCTCTGATTAAGGTTTTCATTTAACTAAAGAAAACATAACAAGTGGAGGTTTTAGATGTAGCCAAGCATAAATTGCTAAAGCTAGCTAGTGTACAATAATACATGAATAAAACAAACCATATAGTTAATTATTACTTATACATTTTGAAGTTTATTTAGTCTTGATTGTTTAGAATTTAAAAGGCTGTTGTTTTATTAAGTGTAAATGCTAGATTGAGACAATTTTATGTACTAATACTTAAATATGTATTATAATAGAAACTTTTGTCATACTGTAAACTGGGGGGGTAGGGTGCTTAATATTTTGGCGCCTTCACTTATCACTTAAGTCGCTTAGCATAAAATATGTGGCGCTATCCCTTTGGCAGTCATAAGGCGCCAAAAAGGTACCGATAGGGATGATTAACCAATCACAGTGGATAGTATCTAAGGTACTTTAATCTTTAGGGGAGCCTACTAATATTTAAAGTTACACTAGTACATCAGAGCTACATACACTGATATTATATTTCCTCGTTGTTCGTGAGGCTTAGTGCTAGCTAGTAAGGGGACTCGACGTAGCTTTAACGTACCAGCGGTCGGGTGGGTCTCGTGACCTGGGTGGCGCCCTATGACTGCCAAAGGGATGGGACTACCGCACGAATAGCGATTTTTAACTCGTCGTCTCCACGACTTCGTCAACAGCAACTTTAGTGTTATGCCTCCCACCACCCCCTCGACTTCGACACCAAGTCACCCAACTTCCGGCTATCTTCATATTCAAGTGACCTGGCTTCGTGAAATTCAATAGCCTAGGTCTGTTTGATCTTTTTTATCATGAGCTCGTGTAAGGTTCCTCAAATTTTAATACTCAAAAGATATTTGGTAACAGATATGTAGTAAAGCAGTTTATCCGTAATGTCCGCGCGGCGAAGACCATAGCAGATGAACGAGCCGTGATACAAAAAGAGAGCGCAGCCATTCGAGCCAGCTTCCGAGAGGAAAGCCATGACCACGGTGTTCGGTGCGTCCTAGTCTTCTGAAACCATTTGAAAATGTTTCAAAGAGACATTAGCTGCTGACTTTGTGAATTAGGCGTAACAATGTCGCGAAGTTGCTTTACCTTTTCACTCTTGGTGAAAGAACCCATTTCGGTCAAATTGAATGCTTGAAGTTACTAGCATCTCCTCGCTTTGCTGACAAGCGGCTCGGTCATCTCGCAACAAGCTTGCTGTTGGATGAGAACCAAGAAGTCCTGACATTAGTCACCAATTCCCTGAAAAAGTATGTTTAGTTAAGGGCAAGCCGCTGGGTGTTGCCCAGATGTGATACTTCTGCGAATAAAATATGATACTGACCTGCCAAGTGACTTGGGTAATTCAAACCAGTACATTGTCGGACTTGCCCTCTGCACCTTGGGTAACATTGCCTCGATTGAAATGTCAAGGGACTTGTTTCCGGAGATTGAGTACTTAGTCGCCACATCAAACCCTTACATCAGACGCAAGGCAGCACTTTGTGCGATGCGGATCTGCCGAAAGGTGCCCGATTTGCAAGAACACTTTTTGGAGAAAGCTACACATCTCTTGGCAGACAGAAATCACGGGGTCCTACTTTGCGGCCTGACGCTTGTCACTAGCCTGTGCGAGGCTGATGAAGAAGAAGGAGGCGAAGAAGGTGTAGTGGAAAAATTTAGACCATACGCACCTGGTCTTGTAAAGACCTTAAAAGGTCTTTCGACTTCTGGTTATGCCCCCGAACACGATGTTACCGGAATTACAGACCCATTCCTTCAAGTCAAAATCCTTCGACTGCTAAGGGTGCTTGCCGTCGGGGATTCAAACATCAGCGAACAGATCAATGATATCTTGGCGCAGGTCGCAACTAACACAGATTCATCAAAAAATGTTGGAAACTCCATCCTGTATGAGGCCGTCCGCACTATCCTGGATATTGAAGCAGATTCTGGCCTCAGAATACTCGGCGTAAACATTCTCGGCAAATTTCTCACGAATCGTGATAATAATATTCGATATGTGGCCCTCAATACTCTGATCAAAGTAGTTGCGATTGAACCGAACGCAGTTCAAAGACATCGAAACACGATATTGGAATGTCTAAGAGATCCTGATATCAGCATCAGAAGACGGGCGCTTGATCTCAGTTTTACTCTTATAAATGAAAGTAACGTCCGCGTTCTTATTCGAGAACTCCTGGCTTTTTTGGAAGTTGCGGACAATGAATTCAAGCCAACCATGACAAGTCAAATTGGTATCGCTGCCGACAAATTTGCACCGAATAAAAGATGGCATTTTGATACGATGCTACGAGTCCTATCTTTGGCGGGTAATCACGTGAAGGAGCAGATTCTTTCGTCCTTTGTTCGCCTGATAGCCACCAACCCTGAACTTCAAAATTATGCTGTGCTTAAGCTGTATAACAACCTCAAGAAAGACATTACACAGGAAAGTCTAACGCAAGCAGGTGCTTGGTGTGTCGGGGAATACGCAGATTCTCTTCTGAGTGGTGACCCTTCCGAAGAGGAAGAACACATCCACGAAATCAGAGAGCATGATATCGTTGACTTGTTAGCAATGATTTTGAACAGCAGCTACGCGAATCAAGTTTCTACAGAATACATTATCACCGCTTTGATGAAGCTCACTACTCGTTTTTCAGACGCAACACAGGTGCAAAGGATAAGGCATATTTTGCAAGTTAATCAAACAAGCCTTGATGTTGAAGTGCAGCAAAGAGCTGTTGAGTATAGCAATCTTTTCTCATTCGATAATATTCGGCGTGGTGTTTTGGAAAAGATGCCACCACCCCAAATCAAAGAGTCTTCTCGTGTGCTTGGACCGCCATCAAGCAAAAAGTCCAAGGCGACGAATCGGAAGTCCAAGATCCTCAAACCCACCGAACAAGACCTACTCGATCTGATGGACACACCGGCATCAGGGCCGGCTAGCACCACGCAAAATTCAGAGTCGAACTTGCTAGCAGATATTCTCGGTGAAGAAGGAGCAAAATCGCCACATGCTCAACAGGCTGATATGTCTTCCATCAAGGGCTTGTTCGGTTCCGGCGCGGATCAAGCTACTCATCCTTCATCAGCCTTTTCGTTCGTGGATACAATCAATGCAAACTCGATCGAATCTCAAATTGCTGAAGTGGGACCATGCCACCAATGCTACAATGCAAACGATTTGAGGCTCACAATACAAATTCAGCGGAACACACATGGCATCGTCCAGGCAGTAGCGAGGTTTCATAACATCTCTTCGTCTCTAAGCTTGTCCAATGTTGGACTGCAGGCTGCAGTTCCAAAAACTCAAAAACTTCAACTGCTCGGCATTTCTGCTATGAATTTGGGTCCCCATGCAGAGGCCACTCAGATGATGCGAGTTTCTGGATGTAAAGGGGTAAGATGAGCACGCCGCTCCCTCCCTTATTTCCCTGTAAAAAAAAAATCCTCCTTGCTCTCAAGTACCTTGTTTCATGACGCTCAATCGAATTGGTTTCCTCCCTTGTATGAAGCGTGTTGTTGTTATACTGATAGCGTTATATTATAGGCATTACGGTTGCGTCTAAGAATCGGCTTTGTACATCCTTCTGCGGGCCAGGTCATGGATCAGGTCAATTGGACTGAGCCTCAATGAGCCAAGCTGTCAAGTGGAAGGCCAATCCTGTCTAAAAGCAGTTGGAGTAAACTGGTGTCAAAGATTACCTCGTCTTGCGGAGTTGGAAAATGCTCAGGGTCATCAAGATCCAAGATGAGGTTGCGTTGTCGCACTATTTTCCTCGGCTTGTCGTAGACCGATAAGTTCTGAATTCAGTTCCCAGTGTCGGTAGTACTAGAATGACAGAAAATCGTGTTTATGAGATCATGATTGTCTTTTAAGACAGTCCAAAACGTCTTATGAGCGAAAAGGGAGAATAAACTATGACATGATGAGTATGTTATAGAGAATTGGTTGATCTGATATCGAAAGTTGTCTGTGAAGTATGCCAATTGCATGATTCTGTCTTATTGGATTTTAGCATTAGTCCTTTTTTTAGTGGAAAAGATACAGTTGCTTGCGAAAGGTTTTAACACGGTGAAAGTATCGCGAACTCATCTAGTGAAAGTATTAAACGAAAACATATAGCAACAAAGGCAACGAGTCCTAGCCTTCACTTTTTTATAAGATTTTTAGCTCTATATCCAAGATTCTTTCTCCTCTCTTCCTCACGAGCTATCTTTCTTTATAGACCAATGTATAAGGCATCTCTATGTTTTAAGAGTTCGTAGTATGAGTATTACCCGTGCCACGTCCCACCTAAAGGTAGTGCTAATTACTCAAGCAGGCATATGACTTAGATAGGCAGATAATTAAAAAAAAGCTTTATTATTATCTTTATCTATAATAAAGGCCCTTTTATTATAAATTTCTAGTATTTCTAGTATAAATATAAAATATAAATATTTTATTTTTTATAGCTTTAAAAAACTATTATTTTAGCTAAAAATACTGCTTTTTCCCTTTAGCCTTAACTACTTTATCACCTGCTTTAACTATATTAATTACTTACTTCTATACTATTTTTTAAGTTTTACTAATAAAAATATACTTTTTAATTGAAGTAGTTAATTCTTTATAGGTTTATAATTTTATAATATTTATTAAGCTACTCTAATATAGCTAAGATCTTTCATTATTTATATAAGCTTTATAGCTATGATTTAAAAGCTAAAAATATAATACTTTAAATTTGAAGTTTATTAATTCTTATATTTTATAAGGTCTTTAGCTTTTTATTAATTTTATTTACTTATTATAATATTAAAGGGGTTGTAAACTTAGAAGAACTATAAAACAAATATACTAATGAGGTTATTTAAGTAGAGATATATTTATTAAGTTTCTCAGTTGTTAGCTAAGAGTTTAATGGCTAAGTTCTAGTTATTTTAACGGTAAAAAGTATAATACTTTTTTAAAAGCTTATTACTATATACTTTTAATATAGAAAATTTAATTTTTATAACATTTATAGTAGGATTACTAATTATTATATTTAATGCCTGAATATAATAATACTTTAAAGACTAAATAACCGTTATATTAATAGGCTAAGTTATACATATTGGGTTTAATAGTATTTGAAAAGGTGTTATACTATAAGCTTTATATAATTTAATAAATATAATAAGATTTATAGTTATTAAGTAAAATTTGTTCTTTCTTACTAAGGGTATTATATACTTGTAAAAGTACTTAAGCTATTATAGGCTAATTCTTTTATTAGTTTAACTTAAAATTAAAAATATAATCTTTACTTTAAGTTAAAGCCTTTTAATATATTATTAACTTTTTACATTGTTTTAGCTCAGTATAATTAGAAATATAGAAATACATCTTCTACTTATTAATTAATCTAGATTTAATTATAGTACCTAATTTATTATATTATAGTGTAGATAATAAATATTCACTTTTTTGTTTTCTTATAATAACTTAGTTTTTTTATTTTTACATAAAACCTAGTCTTATTTATATGCTTAATATTTGTTAAAAATAACAGGTTTATTTACAGGGTATTCTCCACTATTCGTGCTGTAATTATAGCGCTAATAGAAGCACTTTAAAGGGGGATTCATAAGCTAGTGTAAGCTAGTAAGCGTGTGTGTACGTGGGCAGCGTAACTATAGAAATCTAACTCAAGGTTATGTATATAAAGCTTATAGCTATAAGGTCTTTATAAATGGTTACTTTTTAACATTTTTTACTTATTTTTCTAGCTATATAATTAGGCTAATAGCTATTAAATATAGGTTTAACTTTAAATTAAATGTATAAAGTAACTGATAAAATATAAAAGAAGATTCAAAGAAAGTAACTAAGCTAATAAAGGGTTACTTAATTGGATAAAGTAGCTCCTTTATAATATATATTTTACTATTTTTTTTAATAAAAAAAATTTATAAAAAGTTTTAAAATTAAATTTTTTATTACTAAATTCTAAGCTTTTTTTATATGAATATTTAAAATTAGTTCTTTAGTATTATATATTAATTGTTATTAAGTTAACTAATTATAAACATATTAGTAGCTAATTTCTATATCTATAAATCTATTTTTCTCTTTTTTATAGAAATAAATTTTATATAGAAAAAAGTGCCTAATTTTATAGCCTAAATCTCTAAGGTTATGGGGGTTTTTAGAGTCTTTTAATACTTTATTCAATAACTTACTAGTTAGGATAAATTTAGTAAATATTTTTATAAATCCTATAGACTAAGTAAACTAATATTTATAGGCTTTAAAGTTAACTTTTCTTTAATAGACTAAAAGGTAATGTTTTTTATAAGAACTAATAAGGCTTTAGAGGCCCCTATAGAGGCACTAAATTTACTATTTCTTATAGCTTATTTACTAAAAAAGTAAAGAGATAAGAGCCCTTTAGTATTTAAAGCTCTATATTATAAAGCTACTAGTTTTAAAGAATTTATATATAAAGGCTTTAAAAAAAATCTTTAAATATTCTAAAAAGAATAATAAAAAGCAGAATTCCTCTAAGAAAATAAGGGGAATCTAACTTTAATTTTAAGAAAAAGGGTGAAATTTAGGGTAAAAAATCCTCTAAAAAGGCTAAGAATGATAATAAGGGTTAAGAGAGATCCTTTATACTAGGAAATTTTAACCTTTCTTTAGGGGCTTTAGAGCCCTATAAAAGACTTAGTAGCTTTAGTACTAGTAGTAATTCTAGTAAAGATTCTAGTATTTATTTCAAAGAATTTATTACTTTTACTATAGCTAGCATTAAAGTTATTAAGCTTAAGGAAAAGAAAATCCCCTTTAAAGCCTTTAATTTCTATAATAAAGAGATAAAAAACGCTTTTCTTTATAATATAGGTTTTACTATTTACTTAGTTAATTCTAAGGAATATTTTATAAGTTATATACCTTATAAAAAAGGTGAAGCTAGGCTTATAAAAACTAATAGTAATGCTATTTATCCTAAAGGATATAAACAGGCTAGATAGTAAAACCCTAATAAATATAGGCCCTTAGTCCTATAAAATACACTATATTTTCCTAAATTAAATATAAATATAGTAAGTAAGCCAAAGCACTATTTATTAAAAGGCTATATATATATAAACTTGCTATTCTTAGCTAATAGGTTTTCTATTAGTATTTTAAATGTTAGTAAGTATAGGATTTTTATTTAGCTAGAAAATACTAATACCTCTCTTTTAAAAGTATATTTTAGCCATCCTTATAGGCATTATAATAGCTATTTTAATTATATAGCTACTAGCTACCTTATAAAGGTTTAAATTCCCTTTTAGAAACCTATATAGGCTAAGAAAGCCCTAGGAATTTAAGAATCTGAAAGTTTTAACCTAGTACCTACTAATGCTATAATACCTTCTTTATTAACGCTTATACGCCAGGTATTAAAATTTATAAAACTCTTTCTTTTAATATAAAGCTATTAAAGGCTTATATAAAAATTTTAAAAAAAGCTTTAATAAATTTTATACTTAAAAATTCTACTAAAATAAGCCCTAAGCCTTTAATAGCTCCTTAAAAGGCCTATATTTCTTAAAAAGCTTAGTAAGAAGCTAAAAAGAAAAAGGTATCATAGTAGCTAAAAAAAAGCTTATAAAGAATTTTATAAAAGACTCTAAGCTAAATTTATACTAGAATTTACTAAAATTAGCTAGAATTTAGTATATTAAACTAGGGCATTTAGGCTAATTATTACTAAAGAAAACTAGCTTATTAGCTAGGAAAATCCTAGATTTTTTAAGGTTAAAAATAAGGATTTTAACTACATAATTTATAATTAAATAAAAGTAGTTAGAAAGCTTTTTAAAACCTTAATTCTAAATCCCTTTTGGGCTTAAAAGAAACTGAAGGGGAAAATAATAAAAATAAGCCCTACACTTTATAATAAGTACCTTATATACCTTATTTTAATAAACTAAAAAACTAAATATAAGTAGCTATTTTTAATGCTAAATAAGAAGAGCTTTAATATTTTTTAAGCTATAAAAAGGCTTTTTAGATCTCTAAAGCTTAATTTTAGTACTTGCTTTAAATATCTATATCTTAATAAGGGTAAAAAGGTTAATTTTACTTATTTTTAGTAGCTAGTAAAAAAGGGAATAAAATTTACTACTTTTTTCTTTTATATTTATAAGTAAAATAAGCTAGCTAAGAGGGCTATTTATATTATTATAGATAAAGTATAGGCTACTCTACACTACTCTAGCTTACCTTTATTTTTATAAAAGTGTATTATTTTTATTATTATATATCCTATAAATATAATAGTAAATTCTATAAAAATAACTAGCTTATTATAATTATTAGCTATAAATTTCAAGGAAAATACTCTAATTACCTTAAAACTTAGGCCTACTAATTAACAAGCTATTGGGGCTATTAGCTCTTATTTTAAGGTTTAAATCCCTATAAAAAAAAGACTTAAAGCTTAAAAACAAGCTCTTAGAACTATCTTTAAAAGTTTATTAGCTAATTTAGGTTTTAAAACCTACTTAGTTTATATTCCTTTTAAAAGATTAGCTATAAAGATTACTTTTTAGTAACATTAAACTAAATAGTTAATAAAATATCTAAATTAATTTAAAGTCTTAGGGACCTAGATTTAAATAGAAATTAATTAAATAATTCAAATAAAATAAATATTAATTTAGTAGCTTGATTTAAAGAAATTTAATACTTGGTTAGCTAAGTGTCTAGAAGACTTAGCTGATGAGGGATGGTGGAGTGCATGCAGTTAGAAAAGAAAACAAAGTATAGCTAAAGGCTAAAGAAAATAGGCTTAATAATAGTTTTAAGCTTAAGTTTTAAAAGTAAGCTTTAATAAGCCCTTTAAAAAAATAGTAGCTATGAGCTATTTATAGTAAATTTAGGTAGCTTTTAAAGGCAGGCACTTTTAACTTAATTAAAAAAGAAAATATCTTTTAAGGCTAAAAAGTATAAGAAAATAGGCTTTTTATAAAGCTTAAAGAAAATAAAGAAAATAATTCTTTAAAATATAAAGCCTAACTTATTACTAAAGGTTTTATATAAATAAAAGGCTTAAATTATGAAAATACTTTTACTATTATTAATAGTCCCTCTAGCTACTAAATATTATTAGCTATAGTAGCTTACAAGAAATAAAAAATAAAGTAAGAAGATTTTATAAAGGCTTTTTTTAATAGCTACTTAAAAAAGATTATTTTTATAAAAAATCCTAAGAGATTTATTAAATTTCTTAAATAAAATCTATAGCTAGCTAAGCTAGCTAAAATATTTAGCTATAAAACTACTAAGGCCTTAGATATTATGCTAAGAAAATCCTTATATAGCTTAAAGTTAAGCTTTAAAGAGTAGTAATAAACTTAAACCTTAGTTTTTAAAAACCTTGGTTTTAGCCCTTTTATCTCTAACCCTATTGTATTTCATAATTTAAAAAAGTATACCTTTATTATAACTTATATTAATAATTACCTTTTAATTAGAGTAGATTTATAATATATTAAAGAGCTTAAAAAGGCTCTTTATAAAGCTTACTCTATAAACAATAGGTGCTCTATGGAATTTTCCCTAAGGGTATAAATTTAATATAATTAAGAAAATAGTATTTTAAAAATATATTATAAATAATATATTTTAAAAGCCTTAGTTTATTTTAAGCTAGAAAATTATGAATTTATTCGAATATTATTATGGCTAAAGGTTTTAAAAAAATAACTTACTAAGCCTCTTACATTTAAAGAAAATATAAAGGAATATTAAAATTTAATTAATATTATTATATATCTTATACTATTAATAAGACTTAATATTGCTTTTATACTATAACAGCTTTTAATAGCCCTAACTAGCCTATTTATAAAGTACTTAAATACTTCTAAAAGCCTACTAAGATACCTTTAAAATATAAACGAGTTAGCTATTATTCATAAAAGCCCTACCCTTATAAATAATATGAAGAACCTTAAAGCTAGCCTTAGCTTTAGCTTAGTCAGATTTTATAATAATAATTTTACAAAAATAAAAGCTTTTTTAAATTTTCTTATACTTATTTTTATAAGCTAGTAAAGAGCTTAATTAGCTAGTTAAAGAAAGCTAGCACTATAGCCTTTTTAATAATAGAAGTAAAGTTTAATGCTATTTATAGATTTTTTAGAAGCGTTAGTAGCTTAAAGGGATTTTTATAAAGTTAAAATCACCTATAAAACCTTTTATATAAATTTTTTATAATAACTAAAGAGCTATAAAAACTACTTATAATCCTACTTTTTATAGCTAAACTAAGTATACTCTTTTAAAAATCTACTATAATTAATAAATAATTTTAAAAAAGCTTATTAAAATTACTTACCTAAATACTAAGAAAATACCTACTAATTAGCTTATAAAGCCCCTTATAGGCCTTATATACCTTATTTCCTTAAAGCTTATAGGTTTAAAACCCTTATAATTTATTACTAAGACTACTTACAAATAATACTTAGCTAAAGGTACAAAAATAATTATAAAAACACTTAAAACATTAAAGAGTATTTATAAAAATAAAGAAAAAATAAGGTTCTTACTTTTAATAATAATACCTTTATAAAATACTATACTTTACTATAATAAAAAGGTTTTTACTTTAAAGCCCTAACTTCTTTATAATTTCATAATTAATTTTTATTTTAGAATTCCTTTAGATTTTATATAACTTTTTCTTTTACTTTTACCTTTAATGCCTTATAATAACTATCTTTAATACTTCTTTAAAAGGGGTACTAAAAATAATAAGGTTATTTATAGGGGATTTCTTATTATTAATACTATAATTATAGTGCTAATAGAAGCACTTTATAAAAGGCTTATAAGCTAGTATGGATATATATATATATATAGGTAGTATAACTATAGAAATCTAATTAAAGGTTATATATAAGTAGGCTTATAGATATAAGGTCTCTATAAATTCTTACTTTTTAACCTTTTTTACTTATTTTAATAGCTATATAATTAGGCTAATAGCTACTAAGTAGGTTTAGTTTTTAAGTTAGATTTATAACGTAATTAATAAAAATATAAAGAAATAAATTAAAAAAAGTAACTAAGCTAGTAAAGGGTAATTTAATTAAGAAAAGTAGCTCCTATATAATATATATTTTTTACTATTTTATATAATAAAAAGCAATTTATAAAAAGTTTTTAAATTAGATTCTTTATTACTAAATACTAGACTTTTTTTATATAAATATTTAAAAATTACTTTTTTAGTATTATATATTAATTTTTATAAAGTTAATTAATAAGAAGTATGTTAATAGCTAATTTATATAGCTATAAGTTTATTTTTTTATTTTTTTTTATAAATAAATTGTATAAAAAATAAAAAGTGGCTTGTAAAGCTTAGTTAATAATAAGAATTTATTAATAAAGTTAGTAGGTATATAAAGAAAAAAGTAATAAACCCTTTTATAGCTAGTAACGATATAAACTATTAGAATTACTCTTACTAGCTATATATACCTATAATGTTAAATATTAAATATAACGTATTAAATATTACTAAAAATTCTTTAGTAAATTAAATAGTGCTAAAAGTAATATAAAAGCTCCTATACTTTGTAAAATATAGTAAACTATAGCTTGCTACAGTGCTCTGCTCCACAGAGTAGTGAATCTATATATACACGCTTACTAAGCCCACTACCTTAGTAAGCTGTGCTCTATAGCACCCACCTTACTTATTTCTAATACTAGCTAATTAAAGTCTTAGTTTTCCTTAATATACAGCCCCCGCTATAGTAAGGAAAACTGTACCCTTTATAGGAATTAAACTTATAGCCCCCTATAATTCTTGCTTATATAAGAAAAGTGATAAGGTTTTCTATCACGCTTAACCACTATATCATGGGGTATAAATTAAAGATAAATTAAGAGGTTTTTATTTAATTTAATAGGTATAGTTATTAAAAGTTAAATTAATAATAAATTTATAATAAACTTATAATAAGTATACTATAGTAATAACTAAGTTTTAATTAATAATAATATTATAGTAATAGGATGTTTTATACCTATACCTTAAAAAAGAAAAATAAAGAATAAATTCTTTTAACTATTTAAGGGCTTAGAACCTATTTATATTATTTAATAAAAAGGTTTATTATATTACGCTAAGGTTTTATTTCTTTAGTCATCATAATACCCTCTTCTACCTAACCCAGGTCTATGATCCTTTCCCCCTAACACAATGTATATATACTTTTCTTACATACGTGTTTATGTACCCTTTTAATATATTACTAGGTTATAGGAAGGGCACCATATGCATTACCCCTTATGTATATATGGTCTCTATAGGGCCGGTTGCGCGTCTCTATAGTTAGTGGCCATAACACTTTCCTTTCTCTTTTTAAAATAATAATAATACTATTAACACTCAAACCATTAAGCTAGTTACTTAGAAATCAGGGGCAATTAGGCAGGAAAAATATAATAGAAATCATCCCTCTCTTATAGATAAAACTAGTAATATTACTTAACCACGACTTACTTTTGTTTCCTTTAAAATTTCGTTATTAAATTTAACGTAATAAGTTTTCTTTAAAAAAACACTACAAATACCTAGATATTTTTATAATTTGAATATAAATTATATGCTTCTTTTTAGGTTAGCGGTCCTTGATCCTGCTTAGATTTGTGTCTATTTTATGCATGTGCTAGAGAGTATAACACGAATGTAGATGCCTTCTAGTCTAGTCTATAATAATTATTAGCTTTTTACATTGTCTACTTTGTCTAGCATCTTTCAAGAAACTTTATTTCTTTTAAAGTCTTTTATATCCATTATTAAGGGCTATATTTTATTTTGTTTTAAAAAAGGTAACAAACATTAGAAAATTCTTAAAGAGTTAAAACAAGATAATTTTTCACTGTTTCTTATGTGCATTTATATGGATAGTAGGCTGTTTTAAAGCAGTTCTTTAGTGTATTCTATACTTTTTACAAGAGTTTATAGAACTTATTATTACAGATTTACACTGTATGCAACTAAAACACTGTGTGCTGTAGTATCAACAAAGCTGTGACGTGTCTGCCATGGCAGTCCTTCGGTCCGTTGTGCTGGAATTGAATTGCTTTGCGTCTTCTGATCATTAAACCAACCCCTTACTCTCGCTTTGCCTTCACCATTCCGTCGATGCTGTCATCACTCTGCGCCCGGCATTGAAATTGAGACAACAAAATTCGTTGTTTCCGGAGCCTGATGATTCTGCATTTCAAACCGACACTCTTCGAATCTTCGGTAGTCACGGCAGATGCGAAATACATTGCAATTGGCAGACGTCCTGTTGGTTCGACTGTGGAAGGCGGGCTCTGAATTGTACAACATATCCATTCTTCTGACATCTCTGTCCTCGCCCGACAAAATCTATCGATAAACGGCTGGTTGCCCAATCATATCAACACACAGCGGCAAGACGCTGTCAAATACCATGCGAATCGTCCGCGATTATGCCTTTCCTTCGCCGGCGAGGTAACATGGCCAGCGAGACGGATATTCGAAAGCGTACGCTTTTCAATGAACCACAACTAACGTTCGGCAACGACGGCGCAGTTGCTACACCAATACTGCCAGGATTCGGAGCGGCAGGGCACGAAGATATGAGCCTGCCGTCCCAGCAGTGCACAATTAGTCCTGAACAATCATTGTCTGACCCCGACAGACAAAACAAATTTCGGCGGTTCTCGATCATGAGATATCGAAACGCTTCAGACTCTCAACTATCACTTAGAGTGAAACAGCAGGCGGAAATACCTCCTCCAGTCCCACAACGTATGTTACAAGCGTTCTTCACTTTGGGTGAAAGGGAACGAAAACTAACCACGCATATTGAAGCTCCTGCAATTATCACTACTGCCCCTTCGAACAATATCTTCATGCCAAAAAAAGTGACGTCTCGAATCAATCTTGCAGCCAAGTTCCGCCGCTCTAGCGATATACCCTCAGATGAAAATACGTGTAGGGACCCTTTTAACAGAGACGGCTTGACATTGCTTCCGACATTTGAAGGGCTCAGCCAGGAGTTAGATGAGGTGAATGGGCAAGGACATCATCGACCTTCGACCCGAACAACTACGGTCTCAAGCAATACCTCACTGAACACGTCTGCACGTCGCCAGTCAGTGTCTATACGGCCCGACTCGAAAACCGCTGATCGTGAAGAGACGACTCCGAAGAAGTCTCACATCACAACCCCTTTTCTGAAATTGCGCAGGAGCAAGAGACCGCCTCAGCCGCTGTTCCCCCTTGCTCATCTTCCCCAGAAACGTTTAGCCCAAGACACGAATTTATCGACGGCATCCCTGGATGCAACATCTCGACCATTGTCGTCGCAGAGTGCTACAACCCCGCGAGCTGGTGCTGATGTGGCAGAAGATTGCCCATCAACGCATAATAGTGCAGCTACGACTTCACTAGTTAGGGGAAGCGCGTATCCGTCCGGCCAGTCCTCGCCTAGTCGTGTCACCCTGCTCAGAGGCCGATCGTCAACCATAGGCTCTTTGGGAGGAAACTCACAAGACGACCATTTGCTCCCTCCCACTACCCGAACCTCGACATCGACCGGCCGCAAAAGTTTTGGCGACTTGCTTGGACTGGGTCGAATGCGGCAAAACTCTGAACTTAGTCGCCAGGGAACTTTAACTCCGGTGACCCCTGGCTCAAGCGGATCGAAAAGCAATTCTCTACAACTGCCAAGGAACTCTGTTATTCTACCTGAACGACAAGATGACGAGTCTCCTGCGAAATATTTGGCTCGTGTTGAGGGAATAGTGAGCCGCGGTGCAATTGCTTCTGCGTTAGCCAAGGGCACTGATGCTTTTTCTGGTTCAGTGCTTAGAAGCTACATGCGCAGCTTCAGTTTTTTTGGTGATCCGATGGATATGGCGATTAGAAAATTGCTGATGGAGGCTGAACTTCCTAAAGAAACACAGCAGATTGATCGTTTCTTACAGGCCTTTGCGAACAGGTACCATGAGTGCAATCCCGGCATTTACTCATCTCCTGATCAAGCCTATTTCATAGCATTCTCTTTGCTGATACTCCACACCGACGTATTCAACAAGAACAATAGGCACAAGATGCAGAAATCTGACTATCTCAAGAACACGCGGGGGGAAGGGATATTTGATGATATCCTGGGATGCTTCTACGACAACATATCCTACACGCCGTTTATTTATGTTGAAGACGACCTGGATTTGGCGAGTGAGCATACTCAAGTGAGCAAGTCGACAAGAAAACAAATGATCTCGGCCAATGCAGCTGAATCTGCAAAGAGAGCCGCGAAAGAACCCATCGACCCGTATACACTGATCTTGGACGGAAACCTAGATGCCCTGAGACCTAATTTGAAAGACACAATGCATTTGGATGACCATTACTCTTATTTTGGAACCGCCCCTTCTTTCAATCTTAAGGACTTGCAGAACACGTTTTTCAAAACTGGAGTCCTGCAAATTGTCTCGGCCAGGTCGCGCCCCGATGCTTTCATGTCAGAACAAACGGCTACTAATCCCCACGATGCGCATCCTGGAATAGTAGACATCAAAGTGACCAAAGTTGGGCTGCTCTGGAGAAAAGGCACCAAGAAAAGAAAAGCTCGCTCTCCCTGGCAAGAATGGGGAGCTATTTTAACTGGTGCCCAGCTATACTTCTTCAGAAACACGAGCTGGGTAAAGAATTTGATTCATCAGTACGACACCCATCTGAAAGGCGGTCACGATGGCATTCCGGTAATTTTTAAACCACCTCTCGAAGAATTTAAGCCGGATGCCTTGATGTCTACGCATTCTGCAGTTGCCCTCTTCGACACCAGCTATAAAAAGCATAAAAATGCGTTTGTGTATGTACGTCAAGGGGGATTGGACGAGATCCTACTGGCAGATAGCGAAGATGAACGCAACGACTGGCTTGCCAAACTGAATTACGCTGCTGCGTTTCGAACATCAGGGGTTCGTATGCGCGGAGTCGTTGGCTCCAATTACGATGGTCAAGGGCGACGTGGAATGCGACGGCTAGATAGCTCTGATGGCACGCAAACGATAGAGACTCCGACAGGCTTAGTCTCAATTGCACGAGGGCGTATCGACCGGAAGATGGCCGAAGACATCCAAGTTGCCCGAAGAGATGGTATGCAACAGAAGATATTTGAGGCTGATAAAAAGGTCGACGAATGTCAAAAGAAGCTAGAAGAACAGCTGAGAAACGCAAGACACCTGCAAATTCTTGCACCCATCCTACCAAGAACAAGGGAGTCGCTGCTACTGGCGGCTGCTCGTTTGTCTGCCCAGTTGAAATGGGCTCGAATGGAGATTTGGCGAGAGAGATGCCATCGAGATATTCTGGTGCAGGATTTAGCTGACGACGAAGCCATTTTGCACAATGCAAACAAGCAGCCTTATTCAGACAATCCAACGCCAGTAACAAGGCCTCTTGTGACTCAAACTGAATCGAAAACAAGTGGTTCAACCGCCATCGAACGTAGTTGCCAGACGCCTAGCGCAAGATCTTTATCCCCCGTTTCGGACTCGATTGGGAACAATCCAGACACAGATACGCCCTTAAAGGCAGGTCATCAGGCAGTCTCACAGGCTCATGAAACCACATGCTCTCAAACTCTTGCTGAGACAACCAAAGATGGATCGGTGTCGAGCCTCGTGAAACCAATAAACCAGAATTCAACGCCGTCACCTGTTGCTCCCCAATATAACCCGGATTGCGATGCCGAAACTATAGCTGTTTCTAAAGCGTCAGAGAACCGTGATGATGTCGATGCTGACGAGCGTGATTTTTTAAAGCAGGCTGGGCTATGGGAGGCAAGGTCAAGGCAAACGTCATTGGACAACCCCGTAATGTCTATGCCAGCCGAAGGCTCGGAGTACGGCCCAGCATCAGATCCAGAGAAGTTAGAAAGAAGCAAAATCAGGCGGAGCCTACAGCGTACTCTTAGGGAGGGTGCCGGACACTTGTCACATCATCGCAGCAAGAAGGGTCGAGATGCCGGCACTCTGACTGGGGGACAGCTGGGGGATGTTTCTCAAGATGGAATGTTATCCCGTGGGACTGGAAGCTTTGTAGTTCACGGGAAAAAGGCGTCAGTAATTAATCTGGGTACAGAGCTGCAAACCTTGTCGCAGGACGACAAGATCTTATCTCGAAAGCAGCCTCACTCACTGCAGTCAGAGCAGATTCTTACCTCCTCGTTGATAGGCGACCAGCATGATGATGATTGTCACTCAGCTCTTGACGTGCCGTCTGACTCTAACGAAGCAAATAGCAGGAGACGGTCGGCCGCAAGTACAGATTCTGCAATGGCTCGAAATATTGGGCCATTGCATTGGGAACACACATCAGCTCACACTGTACGGGATGTATTCCGTACACAGCCAGTTGTCCCTTCGGACGGAGAGAGTGAGGCTGCGATGAGTTTCACTGATAGACCAAAGACAACGCAATTTGCCGCAAACGGAGTAATTGAGTTTGATATGAACAGCTCATATTCTAGTAATGAGCCGTCGGTCAAATTGGAAGAAGCGACAAATTGAGCAGCAGTACGAGTGATGAAAACAATGACTCGAATGATTAAAAGCGAATGCGCAGACGGATCACGATGCATATCAAAATCATCATATCCAAGCTGTGATCGCATGAGCGTTAGAGGGGGGAACGGCGCGCACTGAGAAATAATTATTGGTCCCTGGCTGTTTATTATTGTGGTAATTTCATACCCGCGTTAGTGATATTTATGTTAATCCGCTTTTGGGATTAAAAAAAACGGGAGCATTCTAATGCCCTTACATCAGCTAGTTAGACAACGTATAACGTGATACATAAAAATACGACCTTCACCGCAAAGACTATAGTTGTGTTCATAATGAACATGCTGTCCTAGCATGAGTTCATAGATGAGGGGTGCGCTTTTGATAGATATCCTAATTCGCCAGTTCATCAAGTTCGTGCCCTCTTGGTACTGTCCACGTGTACTGAGGACGCATCAGAGCGCGAGACCTTCAGTTGCAGCGTTGCTATGTATTCACCTCTCTATTCCAACTGGGAAAGCTCTGTTGCATTGTCACGTCATGGTACAATTTAAGGATGCCTGCCATCCATCGAATTTCCCAGTATGCTTATTGCAGAGCCAATAAAGATTTCCCAAAGTCCTAGGCAAAATTATACTTCGCGTGGTCTTTCGCATACTAAGTTGACTCAACCAAGAAGAAGGGCCTCAGGCGACACCACAAGAATTACTTCTTGGTCTTCTTCTTCTTCTTGGACGCATTGAACGCCGCAGCCTTCTCTATCTTGACGCCACCGCCGCCAACAAGGCCAATTGTCTCCTCCTTCACCAAGCCACCTTGGGTGAGCTCTGCCATTTTTCTTCGTCCCTTTTTACCCTTCGGCCGAAAGGAAGACCTGTCTCGCAGTGGTAGCCATCTTTCCGGATCTGGAGTTTGACCATCCACAAGAGTTTTTGGTAGCTTTCTTCTTCGCTTTTTAGTAGCTCGTTCAATGCTGCTGTCATTGTAGGACAACCTCTTCTCGGATGTGGAACATCTAGGGGAAACCATAATACCCGAGGAGATAAGCTCGCTGACCTTAATCCCTTGAACAAGGCTGTCTGTAGGCGGAAGCAATGCTGTATGGTGCTCCACTGCATATGCATTACCGGAGGCTAATGCTGCTACCAAACCAGCAGAGGCCGCAGGCGATGCTGGATTCTCTTGATTTAATTTTCCAAAAATGGTACCCGCAAGTTTGAGATCATCGGTACTGGAAGACGACACGAGCTCAGCGCCGGCTTCTCGCAGAAGCGAAGGTGCCCGAGGCGCCGGGCGCTGTAGCCAATATCGCGCAGCTTCAATGAGTTCTGCTTTAGCGGAGCTCTCTCGCTTTTGGAGCCTCTTCAAGACAACGGCAAGGGCTACCAAGCCTGGGATGAAGCGTAATGTATGATACTGCTCGTTACTCTCATCCTCTAGTCGCGAGAAGAACGAATCAAGCGTATATATCGCTGCTCCAAGATTTTTTCTTCGCAAATGTAATTGGATTATGATGAGAGCAAGTCCAGCATCATACGGTCGTCTTTTCGACAGACGGATGAGGCTCTTGAGTACGTTCTTTCCAGGTAAACCGCACATTTCTGCCGCAGCCCCGGTTACAGACGTGTTGTTGAGTTCCACGCCTGATGATGTCGATCGAGACTGATTTGCAGCTCTTCGGACCCTTTTTTTGACAGCAGTTGTCTTGTGTGCCAGCATGCTTATGATGGAGGTGTTCCTTGTGAGGAGATGAAATTGAAAATCAAAGAGTTGGGTTTCAGTGCTATGTGATAGCCAAGTCCCAGTCTTCTTTTCCAGCAAGAAAGGATTCTGAGGCATGTTTTCCAGTACTAACTGATTGTTTTGCACAACAACTCTAAGATCCAAATCAGAGTTGCTGTATTGAGCGAATCATATTAGTAGGCGAATTGAACATGAGAGTCCTGTTCTTATTTTCTCGTCAAAACTCACATGTCAAGTTTCATTGATCGATGGATTTCTCTGGCACGATCAATATTTCCAAGTTTGGCGAGAGCAAAGACCTGTTGGGCGAGAATGGGCCTTCGTTCCTCCTCTTTCTCTTCACTACTCAGCTCATCAGAGGCGTCACAAAGAGTGAGCGCACGCTGCAGAAGCTCCAAAGCTACGGTAAAAGACCCTTGAGCAATATTGGCGGCGGCTGCATTGTAGCATAGTTCAAACGATTCGAACCGTTGACTATCGACATCGTGCAACTTAGCTGGATCTTTCCAGCGAGCTTGAGCTTCCGCTGCTTTGATATTGATCCTAATATCATGGTCTTCTTCATGGCATGTCGAGCCAAGGAGACGATTGTAGATGGAAAGCGACGCGTCAAATTGTTCTGCACGGTATGCAATCTGGGCTGCCATATGATCGAGGCCTCTATCGTGAGACATAGTAGATTCGAGAGCCGTGGTGGCTTTGTCCAATTTGCCCAGCTTGTACAAAGCATATGCCTTCTCCAGCGCACAACTTTTCTCCAACTTGGCCCCTCCATCAGATATAGCACGAGATGCATCATCAAAACGGTCTAATTTGAGTAACGCCACGACCCTTGTGCGCTGCGCCAGCTCATCTGTTTTGTTCCTTTCGAGTGTGGCCATGGCAGCTTTGAGAATCTCGTTGTGATCATTCATCGAGGCTGCACGCAATAAGGCCGCTAGGGCAGTGGCAGAATCTTGCGGCATACCGATTATGGCGAGAAACGCATTACCTAGGGCTAGACGAAAGACGAGAAATTGGCGATGAATCAGCAGACGAGGGCTATTGTGATCGGCTCGAGTAGACTTGCCCTCAGACGGCTTGTAGCGGGAAAAGGAAGAGGAAATCACAGGTAAACAGAGAGCTATCGTGTACAAATTTCAAAAGCTTTGCGGCTAGTTGTCCATGTGATGTTAATGGTCTATTAAATATTTCTGCAAGCTGCGGGGCTCTGTTGTTGTCGAATTAAATTGGCTACCACTAGACCTACGTAGTGGAAAACACTACGTAGGTAGACCCACATAAATGAGTGATACCTAAAATATTATAGAAAATCTGACTACTTTACTACCTAGCCTTTTTTTGTATTATGTAGTTGATTTCACTATTATAAACTTTAGTAATATATTACTTTAAAGAAATTTACTAAAATCCTAAAACACTATAATACTAATTATGATATTAAGATAAATTCTTTTAGAAACGGGTTTTTTATAATTTTTTTCCAATTTAGTTTATACTTATAGAATAATATATTTCTAAACTTTTTAGACTTTTTAAAGTGACTAAATATTTTAAAATAAATATTTATTTTACTTTTATATTAAATTATTATATGAATTATTATATAGATTAAAATAGTAGACACAGTTACTTAATAATTCATTAATAGACCATTAGGAGTAAGTTATTGCGTTTTTATGAGCTATTAGCTAGGTTTTAAAACAGTATTTATTAAACAATGTTAAGGATACACTAAAGGTTTTATAGTGTATTAGTATTAACTAGCTTAGAGAAAGTCTATATTTCATTATTAATAGCGTTATTATTAAGTGTATAAGATACAATAGATAGCTTACTGCGTTTCTTATATATATCTTTATATTTATTAAGACTTTAGAGTACTGCTTAGTAGAATGAAGACTAAGACACAGAAGTTTTAGAAATAACTGAGGTGGGTGCTATAGAGCACAGCTTACTAAGGTAGTGGGCTCAGTAAGCGTGCACGCACAGGTCCACTGCTCTGCAGAGCAGAGCACTGCAGCAAGCTACAAACAGCTAAATCTTACGTAAAATAGAAGCTTTTACGTTACTTTTAGTACTATTTAATTCGCTAAAGAATTTATAATAAAAATATCTAATATCTTATATCTAATATCTAGCTTTGTAGGTGTGTATAGCTAGTAAAAGTGATTCTAATAGTTTGTATAGTTAGTAGCTATAAGGGGGGTTTTTTACTTCCTTACCTTATATACCCTCTAACCTTATTAGTGAATTTTAGTTACTAGCTAGGTTTTCTAAGCTACTTTTTATTTTCTATAAAATTTATTTATATAGGAAAATAAAAAAATAAACTTATAGCTATATAAATTAGCTACTAATATACTTAAAATTAGTTAACTTAGTAAAAATTAATATATAATACTAAAAAAACTAATTTTTAGATATTTATATAGAAAGAAAGCTTAGAATTTAGTCATAAAGAATCTAATTTTAAGACTTTTTATAAATTCCTTTTTATTAAGAAAAATAGTAAAAATATATATTATAGAGTAGTTACCTTCCTTAACTAAGCAGCTATTAGCTAGCTTAGTTATATCCTTTAATTTATTTCTTTATATCTTTACTAGTTACCTTATAAATCTAACCTAAAAGCTAGACTTACCTTATAGCTATTAGTATAACTATATAGCTATTAGAATAAGTAAAAAAGGTTAAAAAGTAAGGATTTATAGGGACCTTATAGCTATAAGCCTATATATATGACTTTTAGTTAGAATTCTATAGTTATACTGCCTATGCGTGCGCATGCTTGCTAGCTTATACTAGCTTATAAAGCCCCCCCTTATAAGGTGCTTTTATTAGCGCTATAATTATAATACTAATAGTAAGGAATCCCCTATAAATAACCCTATTATTTTTAACACCCCTTTTAAAGAAGTATTAGGGCTAGTTATTATAGGGCGCTAAGAGTAAAAGTAAAAGAAAAAGTTATATAAAATCTAGGAAAATTCTAAAATAAAAATGGATTATAGAATTATAAAGCCTAAAATTAGGGGTTAAGGGTAGATAGCTTTTTACTATAGTAATATATAGCTTTTTATAAAGGAATTACTATTAAAAGCAGAGACTTAATTCTTTCTTTATTTTTTATAATTATTTTTAATTTTCTAAGTGTTTTTATAATTATTTTTATGCCTTTAACTAGGCATAGCTTATAGTGGCTTTAGTAATAAATATAGTAATTACTAGGAAAAAGGTCTTATATAAAAAAGATTCTTATAAGCCACTAAAGCTTCTAAAAAGTCTTAGAAATAATAAAATAAGAAAATAGTAAAAGCTTTACTTTAAAAGTAAAGTAAAAATATAGATATCTTAGGGCCCTTAAGAAATATATTTATTCTTATATTTTTTTATTTTAAAGATATTTACCTTAAGAAATTCCTTTAAGGACTTAGGCTTTAAAATCTTATTTTCTTTAAATAAAAGAATTATTATAGTAAAATATTTATAAAAGCTTATTATATAAAAATCTATTTTTCTTAGATTTTTAACCTTTAATTAAAAAATTATTTATAATTAGGAATATAAAAGTTCCTAAGGCTAGGGGTAAGCTTAAAAACTCTTCTAACTATTTAATTTAAAATAGATCCTTTAGGGTAATTCTTAATAAAAATAAAAAAAAATCCCCTTTTTAGTTATTATTTTCCCCCTCTAAGGAATTAATCCCTATAAAGGTTTAAGGGGCACTTAGATCCCCCTTTAAAGAGTTATTCCCTATAATATTCTAAGGAATATTATAAAAGCTATTAGCCTTATTTTAATAGATAGAGATAAAATTAGAATTATTTATCTCTTTTACTATAAGCTAAATTTAGCGAGTAAAATGAACCTTTTTACCCTTTAAATAAAAATATCTAAATTTAAGGCAGCCACTAAAATCTAGAAAATCTAGGTTATAGGGGTCTTTAGGTATAGGGTAATCTAAAATAGTAGATTTTCCCTAAAGCTTATTTACTACTATAGAGCCTTCTTTCTTAACTTCTTAGTGCTAGGCCCCTTAAGAACTATAGGCCTTTTAGCTAGCTATTAAAGGTAGGGTTATAGAGGGTTTAGGGGGAATAATAGAAGGTTTTTTATTTACTAAGCCCTATAAATCCTTTATAAAATTAGATTTAGGTACCTCTAATAGTATAGAATTAGGGGGGTTTTCCCTAGAAATTAGGGGGACCCCCTCTATAAAAGGTACCTAGCTTTAGCTTACTTTCTAATTTTATAAAAAAGGGACTATAGAATTAACGGGGTATAAATTCCTTAATTCTTTAACCTTTTTAGCCTTTTTAGAGGCTAAAATAGACTTTATAAAGGGTTTTTTAGTAACCTCTATAGGGGGGCTAGCCTAGTAGCTAAAATAACCTATATAGTGCCCCTTAAAGCAGCTAGAAGGTGATTTTAAAAGAGGTAGATTAGAATCTTTAAGCTAGAAGAAAAATCCGTACTTTTTAACGTTTAAGAGACTAATATAAGACCTATCTACTAAGAATAGTGAATTTTTAGACATATAGCCTCCTACTAAATAATGCTTTAATCCACTAACTATATTTATTTTTAATTTTAGTAAATATAGTGCATTTAATAGAATTAAAGGCCTATATTTATTAGGATTTTGCTAGTATAACACTAATAATTTAGCCTTACTATATCCCTTAGGATAAATAAGTCCCCTACTAGTAGTTATAGGGCTAGCTTCCCCCTTTTAATAAGTAGTATAGCTTATAAAGTGCTCTTTAGAATTAACTAAATACATTATTAAGCCTATATTATAAAGAAGTAAATTTTTTATATCTTCTTTATAACTAAAGTTAAAGGCATTAAAAGAAACCTTTTCTTCTTTTAAAAGCTTATCTTCTTTAGTGCTAGAATTATTAGAATAAGAAATACTAGAATTTTTACTAAAATTACTAGAGTTCTTACTAGAATTATTAAAAGCCCTAGGGCTACTAGGTCTATTATAGAGCTCTACGGCTTTTAATAAAAGGTTAAAATTTCTTAGTATAAAGGTTCCTTTCTAACCTTTATCTTTATTATCCTCAGCCTTTTTAGAGGATTTTTACCCTTTTTTACCCTTTTTTTTATTAGAATTAGGCTTAGAATTCCCCTTATTTTCTTTAAAGGAATTCTCTTCTTCTTTATTTTTATTATAAGGGTTTTTAAAGGACTTATTTTCTTTAGTACCTTTATATATAGATTTCTAAGCAGTAGCTCTATAATTTAGAGCTTTAGCTACTAAAGAGCTTTTATCTCTTTACTTTTTAAGTAAGTTAGCTATTAGAAATTATAAATTTAATGCCTCTATAAGGTTCCCTAAAGCCCTAGAAGTCCTTATAAAAAATCTCTGCCTTTTAGCCTAGTAGGGAAAGGTAGATTTTAGTGCCTATAAGTACTAATTTACTTAATTTATAAGCTTTATAAAAACACTTACTAAATTTAACCTAGCTAGTAGGTTATTAAATAAAGCATTAAAGGACTTTAAGGAACCCTTAAAGCCTTAAAAATTTAGGTTATAAAATTAATAATATAGGGTACCCTATTATATTTTAGCACTCTAAGAATACTAGTGAATCAAAACACTATATGCCTTTAAGGGGTCTTTTTACTAAATTATAGCATTTTAAGGGCCTTTAGTATAGCTATCTCTTAAAAGCATAAGAATTATAGCTTAGTTAGAATTACTAAGATTTTTAGAAATACTAGGATTTTTTAAGAAATTAAGTATTTCTAGTGCTTTAAATTAGGTATTTAGTGCCTACTTCTATTAATTAAAGCTTTCTAGTCCCTTTAGCCTAGCTCTCTTTAGAAAGCTATAAACCTTTTTATTAAATTCCTTAATAATAAAATTATTAAAGGAATTAAAAATATTTAAGTTTTTATTTTTAAAGCTTTCTTAAGTTTTTTCTTATACTAACTTCACTATAGGTTTTAAAGCTATAGCTAGGGTAAATATAATAGTAGCTGCTAAAATTTCTAATTTTTCTAAAATATTAGAAATATTATTATTTTACTATAAAATCTATTAATTTATATGCTTTGCCTATAACTACTCTAGGGTAGGGACCCCTTAGCTTATTTAACCTAAATCCCTATTATTTATTTTAAGGATATCTTATATACACTACCTTAAAAGTTATAAAGCTTATAAAGTCTTTTCTATAAAAAAAGGAATTTTTCTATAATTTCCTTTTATTTTTAATAAAAGGGAAAGCTTCTATATCTTTTTATTTTATAAAAGGAAAGACTTTTACATTCCTTTTTTTTTATTAAAGAATTTTTTATTTTTTTTTATTTTTATAAAAATAAAACATCTTTTATTTTACTTTTTTATAGAAAGTAGTCTTTTAAATTATAGTAAGATTACTATATCTCCCTCTTTTTATAGAAATAGGAAGTCTTTTATATCTTCCCTTTTATAAAAGTAAAGTCTTTTATCAAAATTTATTTTATTTATAAGAAAATCTTATAGGGTAAAATATCTTAATTTTTTACTAATCCTAAATTTTTATAAAAGTAGAAATTCTTCTATATTATATTTTTTCTTATTTTATAGAAGGGAAAACTTCTTCTTAGTAAATTTATTCTTTTTATAGAAAGAATAAGTAGCTTTTATACTTTTTATAAATATAGTAATATTTTCTTTTATTATAGAAAAATTTAGTGAATTATTTAGATACTAAAAGTTCTCTTTTAGGCTTATAACCTTTTAAATATAACTAAGGTAGGTGCTATAGAGTATAGCTTACTAAGGTAGTAAGCTTAGTAAGTATATATATATAGGTCCACTCCTCTATAGAGTAGAGTACTATAGTAAGCTATAGATAGCTAAATCTTATATAAAATAGAAGCTTTTATATTACTTTTAGTATTATTTAATTTGCTAAAGAATTTAAAATAAAAATATCTAATATTTTATATTTAATATTTAGCTTTATAGGTATATATAGTTAGCAAAAGTGATTTTAATAGTCTGTATAGTTAGTGGCTATAAGGGGGGTTTCTTACTTCCTTCCCTTATATACCCTCTAACCTTATTAGTAAATTCTAGTTACTAGCTAGGTTTCTTAAGCTACTTTTTATTTTCTATAAAATTTATTTATATAAAAAAATAAAAAAATAAACTTATAGCTATATAAATTAGCTACTAATATACTTAAAATTAGTTAACTTAGTAAAAATTAATATATAACACTAAAAAACTAATTTTTAGATATTTATATAAAAAGAAAGCTTAGAATTTAGTAATAAAGAATCTAATTTTAAGACTTTTTATAAATTTCTTTTTATTAAGAAAAATAGTAAAAATATATATTATAAAGTAGCTACCTTCCTTAACTAAATAGCTATTAGCTAGCTTAGTTATATCCTTTAATCTATTTCTTTATATCTTTACTAGTTACCTTATAAATCTAACCTTAAAGCTAGACTTACCTTATAGCTATTAGTATAACTATATAGCTATTAGAATAAGTAAAAAAGGTTAAAAAGTAAGGATTTATAGGGACCTCGCAGCTATAAGCCTATATATATAACTTTTAGTCGGAATTCTATGGTTGTGCCGCCTGCGCGCGCGCACGCTTGCCGACTTGCACTGGCTTGCAAAGCCCCCCCTTATAAGGTGCTTCTATCAGCGCTATAATTATAGCACTAATAGTGAGGAATCCCCTGTAAATAACCCTGTTATTTTCAACAAGAAGATATACTATAATATTGCTACTAGGTAGGGGATAGTGCTTAAAAGTATAAATCTTTATTTTATAATATAATGTATATATACCTTTTTTATATACCCTACCTTAGTGCCTAGTTAAGTTATAGTAAGGGTACTATATACTTAACTATTTTATATTTATATACTTTTATATACTTTATCATATAAAACTATCTTAAGTAATTATAATAAAATACTCTTTTTGCTTTATAATTACTCTTAATTATAATTTTATTACTTTATTACTAGTCTTTTATTATTTGATTACTTTATTTTAATAATATTATTTATTAAAATTCTATTCTATATTTTTATAGTTTAATTGCTTTATCTTAGTATTACTATTATTAAAGTTAGTCTATTGATACTAAGCTTAAACTTGATTAATAGGTCACTACTTTTGTATAATTAGCCTACTTTTTAAAAAAAATTTTATTTTATCATTATTTTTTTATAGTTTAAATACCTTATTTTAGTATTAGTATTATCAAAGTTAGTTTTAATATAAATTTATTTTAGTAATAGCTTATTTATTTATTTATTTATTCTTATACACTAGGCAGCTTTTAGCAATTTATGCTTAGCTATATCTAGAACCTCTGCTCCTTATGCTTTATCTAGTTACAGAAAAACCTTTATTAGGGCACTAATTAGCTAACTATATAATTACTTATTTAATATTACTAATTAGTAATTCTCTAATAGAATAAAAAACCTAACTAAATATATAATTTTTTTCTACTTCTTAGAATCCTAGATATCTAAGTCTAATTTCCTTCTATAAAAAGCTATGTTAACTGCTTAGTACCTTACCTAACATAGTTCTATATATATAATATTATAAATAAAGAATAAAACTATGTATATGCTATATACTTAGTATAGCCCCTAGCCTTTATAGAACCTTTTAGCCTTAAAGGAATAGCTAGACTAAGGTACCTAGCTATAGCTAAAGATAGAATACCAGTAACCTACTATTATAAAAGGCTTTACTATAGAAATAAGTTAAAAGATTATGTACCTATATCTCTAAATTGAGACTAGAATTAATATAATAATTATAAGTAGCTATAAAGGCTTTTTAAGTTAATAACTTATAACTAGTATAGCACTAAATAAGGTAAGCCTAACTTAATATTTAATATAAGGTATATAATTGTTATAGACTAGACTAGAGGCTACTGCGATTTAGCGTTAATAGAATATATTATTACTCTTAAGGAGAAAGAAAGAGAGAGAGAGGGAAAAGTCTTTTATAGTCTTTTTAATACTATTTATCGATAGGTGCCCTAAGTAGGCCTACTTAGGCTGCTTAAAGTAAGTATACTATAGTTATTATACTTACCTTACTTAGCCTCTTTTATCCCTTTAAAAATTTTAGGTTTTAGCTTAAATTAATTATATAGCTCTCTTTTTACTTATATATTAAGGCTAGGTAAACATTAAGGTAGTTCTATACTAGGTTTTAATAAATTATACTTTTCTTCTTAATAGTAGCCTTTTTATTATTCATATATAGTTATATATTACTATATATCCACTATATTATTATTATATATATATATATATATTATTATTATAGGTTTAGTTTTATCATAAGCTATATTTAATTTATTACCTTATAAATGCCTTTTTACTAGCTAATTATACTTATTTTTAAGCTAATTATCTACTCTATATTATTATTATTAATATTTTAATCAAGACTTTACAAAATTTTATAAAAGCTTCATTACTTATATATTATAAGTTTTTTTTAACTTATTTTTACTTACTTATATATTTTTTTTATATATATTTATTTAAAATTCTTTATAAAGTATAACTATATTCTCCCTATATTTACTTTACTATTTATTTATTTTCTATATATAGCTTACTTATATTTTCCATATATTCACTTATTAATTATTTTATATTTTCTTTTTACTTTTATAATATTATTACTATATCTTTAAGCTTAATATAGTATAAACTTTGAATATTTTCTTTTTTAAATTATAATAAAAATAAATTAGCTTCAAAAAGAAATTATAATTATTATTACTAAAGTATTAATTCTTTTTTTTTACTTTCTTTTAGCTATTTAAATAGTTATATTTTAAAAAGTAACTTAAATAATAAAACATTTAATGTTATTTAATATTACTTTAAAGAGTATTTATATTTACTTTATTAATAAAGTAAATTATATAATCAGTTTAATTACTATTACATAGCAAAGATAAAATCTTACTGTACTTATTAATATAGAAAAAATATATTTAAAAGCTATATTCTTATATTACTAATACTAATTTATACAATACTTTTTAAAAAGTAAAAGCTATTATTAAATAAAGTATATTTCTTTATAGCTTACTATATAGCTAAAATAAGCCTATATAAATAGTATTCTTTAAGTAATTTATAGATGTATTTTATAATATTTATATTATTACTTAAATATATTATATTACTTTAATTACTTTTATTAATAGTTTTTTATTTATATTTACAGTATTCTTACTTAATAGTTTTATATTTAAAGTTATCATAGCTATATTATTTTTATTTATAGCTTTTATATTTTGATTTATATATATTATTACCTTAATTAGTACTAATATAATATAAACCTTAGGACTTATTACTTATAACTTATATATTGTTATTACTACTTTTCTATTATTACTTTTAATACTTATTTATATTTATAACATATTTTAAATTTCTTTTTAATGAGCTAATAGTATTAGCTTTTTTATTTTTTAGTATTATACCTTTTTTATATTATATATTAAAACTTATTATATATGAAGCCTTTATTATAAATACTTTTTATTAGCTCTTTTCTCTTTCAAGTATAAACCCTTTAGTGCTTATTGATATTAATATTAATATATCTATACTTTATTAATAAATTACTCATATCTTTATTAATACTTATATTCTTTTTATACTAAATATATTATAAACCTAATTATATTAGTTACTTAATGAATGTAGCTTTAAAATAAAATAAATAATATTTGTTTTACTTTATTATCAATAATTATATAAATGGTATTTCTTATTACTATTAATATAATAATGATCTAGCTAAAATCTATCAAGTTATTTATATTACTTAATACTATAACCTTTACTAATTTGACTATAAAATAAAAAGCTTAAAAATTAATAGCAGTAGTATAGTAATATTTATTACTTTTAACTTTATACCTTTTATTAATATTATTTAAGTAATAAATATTTTATTTAATAATAAGTTTAGTTCACTCTATTTTTTCTTTATACTAGCCCTAGCTGTAAGTACTTAAGTGTTTTTTTTAGCTTTATTTAATAATTCTTTTATACTAAAAATACCTATATTTATAAAATATTATTAGTTATAATAAAATATATTTAAAAGAAAAAAGTAAAAATAAAGTATTTAAATTAAGCCCTTTATAAGTCTATATTGATATTAAAAGGTAAGTAAGCTATATAACTAATAAAATAAGTATTTATAAAAGGCTTATATATAGTATTAAGAATTTAGCTTTAAAATAGCTTATTATATATTTATATATTCCTTTATTATAACTTAAAATATATTAATACTTTAGTATTAATAAAGTTTTTTAATAGTTTTTAAGTAAACTATATATAGCTTACTTATTTAACTAAAATATTATACTTATTTCTTTACCTTTAAGTATTATATATTATTATTATTTCCTTTATTATATACTTATATAAATTTAAGTTTTTATTTTTTAATATTGATATTAGTTTTAACTTAAAATTAATTAGTATTTATAATAATAAAAAATTATCTATTATATATTTTAAAATATTAATCTATAATATTAAGTAAATACTTTATAAAATATTTAAGTAAATTATGCAAAGTATAAGTACCCTTAAAACCTTATATTTCATTAAAACTTAGTTTAGTTCCTAGCGTAAGTAGTTTATTTTAATATATTACTAGGTAAGTTATACTATATTACTTATATAAAATACTTTAGTTAGTTAATAAACCTCATTTATAGTATTTTATTATTATTATTAACTAAAATCTATAGTTATTTAGGCTAATATTATACTTTTTTAAAAAGCTTTAAAAAATAAAGTTACTTACTTTTTTAGTATTATTTACACTTCTTTACTAAAAAAGAGCTAGTTAAATAAGTACTATATTATAATTATATAAAGCTTAGTTAATACTTATCTCTATTATGATTAATATATAATTATTTGATATAAGTTAACAGGCTAGTGAATGCTTAATTTGGTTAAATGATAAAAAGCTAACTCTTATATATAAAACTATTTAAACCTTGTAATTAGCTTATTTTATACCTTTATTAGTTTATAAGGAATATATTATAAAGAGAAGCTATTTTATATTAATAAGAAAGTAAAGTATTAAATTAAACTATTTTACTTAATTTGACTTTTAATTAAAATTAATTTAAAAGAGAAACTTATAAAACTATTATTAATAAAAGTAGAAAATTACTTTCTATATGTTTTAGCTATTATATTTATTATAGCTTTTAATTAAATCAACTTAATTAATTAGTTTATTATAATTGATAAATATTAAAGTAAATTTATATTTTTTATTAATAGGCTTATTATAAAATTGATAAAGATTTATAATTAAAACTAATTTAATGCTAAAATAGGTTTTAATAAGCTTTATTTTAGCCATTAGCGTTTTTATCTATTTATATAGTAATAATTCTACATATATTATACTATATCTCTAAATATACCCTTTTAGTAATAGTTTTAATAAGGTAATTAAAATATTATATTATACTTAAGGTAACTAAGTAAAAGTAACCTATAAATATATTTAATTCATATAGTAATAAAAGGCTTAAATTATAGGATTTAAATTTTAGCTTAAAAATTAAAGAATACAATAAGTATTAATATTATAGTTAGTAATTTGGGTTCTTACTTTTATTATTTTTAAGAATTTTATTTTACTTTAATAGATAGCTTATTACTTATAAGTATATTACTCATTTGCTTAAATGTAGGAGTTTTATAAATATAAATATTTATCATAAACAAAAATAGCTAATAAGTAATTTATTCCTACCTTTTTATTAGTTTAGTTATATAGCTTTTCTCTCTATAATTTCCCTTAGCTCCTAGCTTCTCCTTACTTTATTATTTTGAAAGTCTCCAAGGAAGGTTATGTTAAGTGCTAGGCTTATCTTAATTATTATTTTAATATTAATATATTATAATATAATAGAGATTATAAAGTGTTATTAGTATAGAGAGTCCGTAAATTTATTCTTCTCTTATTATAATAAGGTATGAAGCTTATTAGCTAAAATTTTTAATTAATAATATAGTTAAAAATTATAGAAAGTAAGTACTTTTAATTATTATATTTATTATTCTAATATTTCTTAAAAAGTAGTAAAGTACTTTAACTTCTTATAGTTTATAAGAATTATAAAAAGGTAAGATATACTTGAAAGCTTTATTTCTTAAGCTTTAAAATAAAACATAATAGCTAATAATTCCTTATTATAAATTATATAAGTTTACTAAGCTAGCATTAAGTATATAAAATAGTAAGCTATTAAATATAGAACTTCTTTTAAATTATACTATAATAAGCACTCTTTTATAGCCTTTTTAAATAAATTTACCTTTAATAATATATTTTAGTTAGGGTTTTATTAAGCTAGTATTAGGTATAAAATAAATATAAACTTAAGTACTTTAAATATTAAAGTAAAGATATTAATTTATTTTAAAAAATCCCTCTTTTCATCAAAGTAAATAAAGGCTTAGTAAGCTTTAAAAGGTTTTTAATAAACTTTAAATAAAAGTTAATAAATTCTAAAAAACCTTTTACTCTTTATATTTATATTAATACCTTTTAGTTTCAAATAGCTATAGTTTTTTTAAACTTTAAGTAAATATCGTTCTAGCTTTTATAATAAATGTAAAGTACTTAACCTTTCAAACCCTAAAACTATACTTATTAATATTTAAATAAAGCCTAGCTTCTTATAGCTATTATAGAATAGAATATATTTCTATATATAATTCTTTTATAAGTCTAAGGTATAAATAGGAATATTACTTAAGTATATTATAGTAAAGTTACTAAGGGTAAACCTTAGTATACTATTAATATATTATCAAAATATAATAAAAGCAATAGCTAAGCTAAAGGGATATATTAGTTATTTAAAAAGCTTAAATTATATTTGAAAACCTATAAGGTATATATTTTCTTTTATAATATAAAGATAATACAATATAGCATATATATTTAATTTTATAAATCAATATACTTTAGTAAGTAATTATAATATTGTGTTAATGAAAAGTAAAAAGTAATAATTTTAACTTATAATTTAACTAAGTGCTTTATAGTTTATATTAAATTACTAACCTTTTTTAGCTTTTGTTTCTAGAAGGTATTAATATAGCTAGTAATAATAATATGGTATAAATATATTTTTTATTTATAAGCTCAATTACTTACTTATAAATTTATAATAGCTAGTTTTATAATATATTATATAAAAAGGCCTATAAGAAGTTTAAAATAAAGATATTTAGGCTATAATAAAGGTATATATAATAATCAATATAACCTTTATATAATAGTAGTCTTATTACGTTTTTCTTATTAAATAACTTTATAAAATTCTAAATTTTAATAAAAGATTCTTAGCTTTAAAGAGAATTTAATTACGCTTAGTTTTTATAGCTAAAGAAGAATTTATATTTTAAAGGCTTATTATAAAACATTATATATTAAACTACTTTTTTATTACTTAATAAACTATTTTAATATAAACTAAGCTAAAAACTATTAATATTAAATTCATAACTTAATAAGTATCTAAGGGTATTACTTTTAAGCTACCTTTTAACTATATAATTAATTAATAAAGTATAAAGTATAATTTAATATTATTTTAAGCTAGCTATAATATACTTAAAATATAGTTCTTCATAAGGCTTAAAATAATTTAAATAGTAATAAAGAATATTTCATTATTTCTATACCTTTAAAATTATACTAAGTATATAATTGTTATGGACTAGCCTAGATAGCAACTGCAATCTAGTGTTAATAAAGTTATTATTATTTATAAGGAGGAAGGAAAAACTACTATCTCTCTATACTATGTGTTTATTCTATATATAATATATACTTATAGGGTTTGCCCTATAGGCGTGGTGGGTCGCCTCATGTGCTCCTCTCCTGCTCTGATAAGGATCCGAGCCTCTAGCTCAAATCCATTACATAATTTATATTTTAAATTTAGGTATTAAGTAGCCTTTTGATATAATCTTTATCATAATAATAATAATAATATAAAGTATTAAAAATAAAACTTATTAAAAGCTTAACTATTAAATAGCCTTTTTACTTATAATAATAAAGTTTTTATAATTATTATTTACTTAAGTAATATAAATAGTAGTATTATTATAAAAAATAAACGAGAAAGAGTAATAATTTTATATATATATTTAAATTTAAAAAATCCTTTGTTAAACTATTTACTTTTGGAAATATAGAATTCTATATATTACATATATTCTCTTTACTAAGTTTTAGACTAAAAAAGTATTTTTTTCAAGTTTACTCTAAAGTTATTAAAAAGCCTTTCTAGATTCATCATATAAATATTTATAGTGTTTTTAAAAGACATTATTAAAAGAAAGAAGTAGTAAAATTAATAATATAAGGTAAAGCTATAATAAAAATATTACCTAAGCTTTTAGTGCTTATTTTACTTTCTTATAATTATTTAAATAGTATATTATTAGTCCTTTTTTTAGCTTTCAACCTATTTTTTAAAAATTTAGTAAAGTTAACCCTTAGTATTTTAGTTTTTTTTCTTATTTGAGCTAGCTTTTATTTAATATAAGGCTTTATTTATTTTATTAAGTAGTAATATTAAGTATAATACTTTAGTAGCACTTTATAGCCTTATAATAGTTTATTTATAATATATTATAGCCTATATAATAATTATATATAGATTTATTAAGAACTATATGAATTTTAATAAGCTTTACTAAAGTTTCTCAAGAAATACTCTTAGTAAATATTAGTTTTTATTTAAAATATATATAAAAGTTAGTAAAGCTTTTAATTAATTATTAATAAAGGCATTTAAGCTTAAAAGTAATATACTTTTATTAATATAAATTTATATATATTTTAGTAACGTATATTAAAAACTATTAAAGGTTAAAAAAAAGTAATTTAAGCCTAAACTTATAATATTAAGCTTTAATAAATAAAAAACTATTAAATATAGTTATTATTAATAAAGTTTTAATTTATATTTAGCTTATAAGCTATTAAGTATTTTTATATTTTAAAAAAGAATTTATATTTATTATAAAGGATTTTAATTAAAAGTGATTTATATTTTATATACTTTATATTTATTAATACTTAAGTCTTACTTAGGCTTATTATAAATTAACAGCTTTTAAAGGCTAATATATTTTAAATAAGCTTTCTTAGCTATATTCTTTATTATATAACTATTTTATATAAATAATATACTTTTTATTAAATTATATATTAAGCTTCATTACTTTTAAAACATTTATTATTTATTTTAAATAAAGTTTATTTAAATTTATAAAATAAAAAGTAATAAATATTATAAACTAGCTTAAAGGTTATTATAATTTAGTATTAATAAGATATATTATTACTTTTAAAGAAAAAGAAAAAGAGAGAAAGAAAGAGGTTTCTTATAATTTTACTAATATTACTTATTTATAAGTGCCTTAAGTAGGCCTACTTAGGCTACTTAGAGTAAGTATACTATAGTTATTACACTTACCCTACTTAGCCTCTCCTATCCCTCTAAGGATCTAAGCTTCTAGCTTAAATCTATTACAATAATTAAGGTTATATACCAAGATATATATTGAAAAAAACCTGCCTTATATACTTAATACTAGAAACCTAATCTAAAACTAATATAATAATGATGTAAAAGCTAGGGATTATGAAATATTAACTACTTAATTCTAGCTTTAGCTACCTTCAACTTATAAACTAAGGTAGCTAAACTATAATTTATATTTACTATTAATATAAACCTAAAGAAAAGTCTATATATATAAGTAAAGATTAGTACTTAAAAATAAAAATAAAATAAAATATTTAATTTATATACTTTTTAACTCATAAACTTAATTAGATATTACTGTTTATTAAATTTACTTTAGCCTTACTTTTCAACTATAGTATTTTTATAAATATATTTAATTAATATTATTTATGTTAGAATTATTATAGCTAAATTTTAATAAAAAGTAATATATTTCTATATCAATCTTAAATTTAGAATATTAAAATGTAAAGTAACTTAATAAATATAACTTAATAGAAGTAATATTATTAATTAATTATAAGCTATTTGTAATATAAATATAAAATTCCTAGAAATACTTAAGTTTATTAAATTTAACTTTATACTATAGTTAACTTATATTAGCTTTAAATTTAAGCTATATAGTAATTACCTACTTTGATTTAAGTAATTATACATAAAAAATAACTTTATAATAGCTAAAGCCATAATATAGCTTAAATATAGTTTTATAAAGCTGTTAATTAATTTATTTAAAAAACTTTATGACTATATAAAGTAAATAATAAATAAGCTTAAATATTTTATAATTTTAATAATTTTAAAAGAATGTTAAAGTAGTCTTAAGCTAAATTTATAATAAAACTATTATGTAAAGTAAGCTACTTAAAATACTAAAAAAGTATTATAATAATAGTAAGTATTTTAAATAAATAAAAATAAGTAATTTACAACTAATATAGCCTAAATATAGAGCTTAATTATTTATAATAAGTATTATAATACTTTATACTTTATAGTTATAATGGATTTAAGCTAGAGGCTTAGATCCTTAGCGGAGCAGGAGAGGGGCATATAAGGTAACCTACTATACCTATAGAGCAAACCTTATAAGTATATATTATATATAAAATAAATATATAGTAAAAGAAGATAGTAGTTTTTCCTTTCTCTTTATAAATAATAATAACTTTATTAATATTAAATTATAGTTATTATTTAGGTTAGTTTATAATAATTATTATTTATTATAATATTACCTATAATATTTATTTTTATATAAATAGTATAATAAATCCTTAATATTATAAATAAATAGCTTAATTAAATAATATATAAAACTTATACTATTTTTATAAAACTATTACTTTGATAATAGCTTAGCTTAAGAAATTATACTATTACATAATTATAATAAATTAAGTATTTTATATAAATATTTTAATATAAGCTAATTAAGTATAATTTAAGTATAAGCTATTTTTAATAAAAAACCTTTATAATAAAAATAAAGCTTTATTTTAAGCTTAATAAAGCCTTATAGTATATAAGTTAAAGGCTAACTTTAACTTTATTAATACTAACTATAATAAATAGTTTCTTATTTATTAAAACTTATTACTTAAAATTTAAGTATAAATAGCTTTATTTTTTAAGCTAAATAATAATTATTAATATATACTAAGCTATTTTTTCAAATAACTTAATATTATATTTATAAATTTTCATTAAAAGAAATATATAGTTATAAAGTTAAACTAGCTTAAATAATACTTAAATAAATAATTTATAATTTTTTTTTCTTTATATTAAATAAAAATTATATTTT
>AFRA01000162.1:0-46061 GCA_000223055.1 Claviceps fusiformis PRL 1980
TTTTCTTTTTTTCTTTTCTTTTTTTTTTTTCCCTTCTGGGTTCCCCGTGATGACCAAGGGCATGGACACGGCCAGGCGGCGAGGGGAGCGCTGCTTGCAAGAAGGAGGGAGGAGAAGTAGTGCGGAGAGCTCCTGCCTCGCTCGTCATTGGCGGCGAACAACGACTTCGCTCTCTTTCTCTCCTGCCGTCGTTTTTTTCTCTACGCTTTTCCTTTCTTCCTCTTCCCCCCTTGCTCGCAGCACTGCATAAAGTACCCGAGACCAGACTTGCATTTCCTGCATGAGTGAGTGCCATTTGATGTCATGTCATGCCATGCCATGCCATGCCCATACCAACTGCGTCATTCTTATTTCCGTCTCCCCATTCAGACAGACAATGAATGCATGTGCATACCCCGATTTCTCCCATCTAGCTGAGTGCCACTGGTAGTTTGTCAACCTAGGACCTGCAATAACGCCTCGACGGCGCTGCATCTGCTGCATCTGCTGCCAGCGTTCCGCCTGCGGCTTTGGCAGCCATGACGCCCCCGTCCACGGTCGATCTGTTGGTCCTGACGTTTAATTGCGCAAAGTCGTTTATTCATGTCGGCGTCTTTGCCAACCATTTGCGCGGGGCATTTGTGGATAATGCGACCGGGTTGCCTGATATTGTCGTTTTGTAAGCACGACGCCTTCTTGTTTTGTTCTTTTTTTTCTTTGTGATACCTCACGAGGGTTTCTTTTCTCCTCCTCCTCTAATGTGTCAACCTTTAGATCTCTGCAGGAAGTCGCTCCGTTAAGTCCGTCCTTTATAGGAAACTATTTTCTCAATTCGTACTTTTCTCGATTCGACGACGCAATCAATCTTGCCGCCCACCAACTTCATTATGGTCGCCCGACAGGAGCTTCAGAAGTCGCTGAAGCCTCGTCCGCCTCCGAGTTAGGACAACACGACGAGCCCCATCGAACATATACGCTCATCGAGGCACACAATGTTGGATACACAGCCATGTTGCTTTTTGCAAAGGATCCTCAAAGCATACGAAATCTACAAACCGCCGAAGTCGGATTTGGTCCCGCTGAGATGGGCAACAAGGGCGCTGTCGGCCTACGAGCCCTGTACGACGTCCACGGCGATGGGAAGCAGGCAACCGAGCTGACCTTTGTGGCCACCCACCTTGCTGCCATGGAGTGGAATCTGCCACGAAGAAACGCCAACTGGGCTGCCATCATGAGGGGATTGACCTTTGGAGATCCCGAGGCAATACTCGACGAGTTGAGGACACCCGACACCACGCCTGCGCCACCAACACCGGCCGAGTCGGGCGACGATGGCAATGAGGAGGAGGACGGTTCTTGGGGGCACCACCACCATGACCGCCAGCACCGCCAGCCGCTGCTGCTGCACGAGACACACCACAGGGAGCATCGTCAAGTGCAGCAGCGCTTGCATGAAATATCCGTCTTCAAGCCATCTTCTCACCTGTTTGTCGCGGGTGACCTCAACTATAGAATATCGACGTCGTCTCCGCCCCCGGATGCTGCCTTCCCAAGTCTGGATCCTGCATCAGAAGACTATTACCCGACTTTTTTACCTCTGGACCAGCTCACGCGCGAGAGAACAGCCGGCCGCACCATGCACGGACTTTCGGAAGCAGAGGTTCGGTTCCCGCCAACGTACAAATACAAGGTGCTGCCTAAAACGCCTCCCTCAATCAACGACGAGGACGAGCACCAAGTCCCCTGGAAATTCGCACCTCATCGATACCCCAGCTGGACAGATCGCGTCTTGTATCTCGATCTGCCCCCCTGGGTTCGGGCCCGGCCGTCAAAAAAGTCGCCGACCGAGCCATCACCCCCGCGCATCCATATTCTCGCCTACGACGTCCTGCCTCTCATGAGAAGCAGCGACCACCGAGCCGTCTACTTGAGAGCACACGTGCCCCTCATACCACCCGAGGACATGGTCCCGCCCCAGACGACGTCAGAGGCGCGCGAGGCAGACGGACGACATCAACATGAAGAAGAAGCATGGTCGTCGGACCCGCGCGCCAAGTTACCCGTCGAGGTTGACCCGGAGGCCTGGTCCCGCAGGAGGGCTGCACGGCGGAAGGAGTTGGTGACGGGGTGGAGTGCGTTTTTGTGGAGCACCAAGGAGGGGGCGTGGCTGTTGGCCACTTTGCTTGCTGTGGGGATGGCGAGCTGGTGGTTTTGTACGGGATAGACCTATTTGGAGGTGTGTTGTTTTTTTTGTTCAACAAGTACTATAGAACTAATCTTTTCTACTGCAAACCTAATGAAACGCATACATTGAAACGGACACGGACACAGTGCATGATGAAAATGCCTTGGTTACGCTTGTGGTGTGTGTCATGTGCGGACACTGCAGAGTGTATACGTATGTGGTTGTATTTCCGTGCGTGTATGTTTGTATGATGTGTTTTGGGCGTGCATGTGTAGTGTTTTCCGTTTATGTGCTCACGTATCTATGTTCTTATCTATATTCCTATTTATATTCGTGTTTCATTCGTGTTTTATTCCTGTCATATTCGTGTTATTTTCGTGTTTTATTCGTATTTCTATTCCCGTTCGTATTTACTCGTATCCTTGTTCGTATTCCTGTTTATATTCCTATTCAATGTCCTATTTATATTCCAGTTTATGTCCATGTATATCCACCTTTATATGCAACTTACATCTATACCCACGCACCTCCAGCGCGTTCTACACAAGTACATATATACAGTACATCCCTAACCCACCCACCCACCCATTCCCAAGAAATACAAAACGTGATGGACAAGAATACCATTCTACCCACTCTAAGTGGCCCACGCTGTCAGATAGGGAAAAAAAAAGGGAAAAAGAAAAAAAGAAAAAAGAAAAAAAAAAAGTTCGCTCGTCATCAGAAATCGGCAAAGTACTGCTCGTACTTTTGCGCCATCTCGTTGGTGTAGGCGTCCCGCTTGCCGTCATCTTCGGGGTACGTGTCGAAGCACTGCGCGTCGCCTGGATACCGTATCGGCGGAATAATGGGGCCTTTTTGTCGGCGGTTGAGCATGTCGTCCCAGTTGATGGGTTGGAAAAAAGGGTGGGCTTTGACGCGGCTGGCGCCGCCGCTGACGTTGCCGAGGCGGCGGGATCGGTCGACGGTGCAGAAGCAGCGGATGATGTCTTTGGCTTGTTCTGATGTGGGCGGGTCTTGGGGAAATGCCACGGGTTTGTCTACGATCCTAGCAACAAGAAGTTGGTGTTTTGTTGTTCTCGCTCCTCCCTAGCCAACCCCCAACTCGGGTCCCGCAGAAGAAACGCCGTGTACTTACTGCTTGTAAATCTCAATGGGATTTTGATGCCAAAAGGGTGGATACCCCGTGAGGAATTCATAAATCAGGATTCCCAATGCCCACCAGTCCACTGCCGTGGTGTGTCCCTTGTTTTGAATGACCTCTGGGGCGAGATACTCTGGCGTGCCGCAGAGGGTGTACGTCTCGACGGGATGGTCGCCCTTGTGGCCGAGGCGCTTTGCGAACCCAAAGTCCACAAGCTTGATGTGGCCGTCCTTGTCTAGCAAGAGGTTTTCCGGCTTGAGGTCCCGGTACGCCACGCCCCCTTGCTGCTCGTGGAGATATTCCAAGACGAGCACAATCTCGGCAGCGTAGAAGCGGGCAGTCGATTCGTCAAATCGGCCGAGCTTTCGGAGGTAGCTAAAGAGTTCGCCGCCAGGAACGTAGTCGAGCAGCATGTAAAGAGAATCGTGGTCAGAGAACGAGGCAAGGAGGTTGGTGATGAATGGATGGCCTGCTACGTCGGCCAGGACAGATCTCTCGTGACGGACATGGTCGACTTGTTTCAATTTGATGACTTCGGTCTTGCGCAGGATCTTGAGAGCATATACCTCGACATTGCCCGTGGTGTCCTGCTCTAGAGGAACGTCGGGAGCATTTGACGGGCGAACAAGGCAGACCCGTGCAAACGTACCTGCACAAATCTGGTCAGCGTTTCATTGGTAATGGAGAAAAGACCTGTTTTGGCATTGTTGTCGCCTGTGCCTGCGCCTTTTGATAAACGTCGACGGCTCTCTGCCACCTCTCCAACAACCCCTGACCCCTAACATTCTCCTCCTACCCGCCCTCTCACACCCGACTTTGAATAATCACCAACCTGTTCCCAGAGTGCGAAGCACTTTGAAATTACTAGGGTTGAATTTCTGTGCCCGCGGCAACGACTCGACCCGTCGGCTGTTTGTTGAGTTTGTTGGGATGGTGGAGGCATCTCGCGGTTGATAGTGTCCATGTTGATGGTGACGGTGTTCGCGCGCTGGGTGAGATCCAGATACCGCCTGCGAAGCGAGACTCCTCGATGAAGACAAAGCGGTGGGCGCCTGCGAGTGTGCTACTGTGGCGGCCATTTCGTCCAAAATGAGGTCGGACACGAAGTCGGAAACCAAGTCGGACGCGAAGTCGGGTTCGAATAAGATGGTTTCGTCGCGTTCAGTGAGATCGCCTGGCAGATTAGTCGCTGGATGTGAGCGACATATAGATTTATCAAGAAAGCTCTTTGGTAACATGCAGGGTAATACCTGAGTCGTATCTGCGCAGGTAGCAAGAAGGGTCCGTCCCTCTCGTTGTCGCAAATGTGCTACGACCGTTTTGGGTCGAACTCGGTGTAAGACCAGGTGTCGAGGCTTAACACAGAAGCCGCCTTTCTGATTGAAGCCACCCTGAGTTTTGTGCAATCGCAATCTGTTTCACGTTCGGCTCATGGCCACTTCTGAAGCAGTGATATATTCAACCCAGGAGCGAAATCAGATGTACGTTTGCAATTGCGATGGCGGCGTTGTGCTGCTTTCTGGTGGGCTGATGTATGCTCAATGCTAGTTGGTCCCTGCTCAAGCTCACTGCTCACTGCTCACTGCTCACAGTTTTGTCAGTCTTGCTCGGCAAGCGCTACCTTTCCTCGACTCTGAAGTTTGCAAACAACGTGTTGGAAGTTGGGCAGACGAGAGAGGCGGATGGGCGCTTTTGCTTCGACTCCAGTCTGCGTGCTTGGTATTACAGAATGGTCCCCCAGGATACAGTCGTTTACCTACCCGCCTACTTCCTTCAAATGAGTTATTTATGAGTGAAGTCGGGGAAAAAAATAGTCCATGGAAGTTGGCACAGTCCTGGACTCCAAGTCGTGTCGTAGGTAAACCAATTAGATCGTGACGCCGTTCCCGAGATGACGAGGGACGACAAGGTTCCAAGCTCGGTCCGTGGCTTGCGCTGGGCTGAGCTATCGAGTAATGCGCCCATGTAAGGTTTCCCGCGTAACTGGCAAAATCGGTTGTGAAAGGGGAACACGGGGATGACGCAAGAAAGAAGATGACTTGGGAGGGCGATGAAGCAAGTCTGGCAGCAGCGGGTTTTGGTTGGAGCAACAAAACTGACGAAAAGCTATTTGTGCCAAGAAAAAAAAGAAAGAAAGAAAGAAAGAAAGAAAGAAAGAAAAATAAAACAAAAAGATGACGAAGAGGGGGAGGCAGTGGTGGCCTCCGGTCAAGCAGCCGCGATTCAAAGGAGACGAGATCGACCGTCAGACGGAAATGGATGGAGGCGGGCAGGGCGAGCGGGCCTCGAGTCTGGACTATCCTGGGCGGCCCAAGACGCGGACGACGATGCGTGACGTCGGACGTGCCAATGCGGTGACAGATCTAGGAGGGAGGAGATCAACATGCATGTACCATGCACACGGTACATGCACATATTATGTATGTCGCAAGTAGGGGCTAGGATACTATATCTCATGCACGTCAAGGTAAACTCAAACGTAAAATATAAACGACGTGCCCTCGTTCGTCTTAAACGCAACAGAATTCGCACAGAATGTCACCCACCACTGACCAGACAGATTGTGCTTGAGCACATGGAATCATGGATGAGAGGCGACGACAACGCATCGTGGCGTCTCATCGTGGCGTCGCATCGTGGCGTGGACGGGCATGTGGCATTTCATCTCGCGAGGCTAATAACCGCCAGCCCTTAAACCGTCAGGCCCTAAACCGTCGGGCCCTAAGCTGCAGGCCCGATGACGCAACACGTCATCAACTAGACAAGGCAGGCAAGCACGGGGAGGCGAGGGGTTGGACCGGAAGGCGGGGGGGGAGACAACGGAGGATAGAAGGAAAGGGCAAGGATGAGAAGGAAGGTAGGGTAGAGAGGGGCAGGAAGGAAGGATGGGCAGGCGTCAGCCAGTCCGGCGTTGGCGTAATGGGCGTATCATGAGGCTGGGTTTGCGCCGGGTGTCACCCGTCTGCACAAGTCTGCACAGGAATTTGTAGTTCAGAGGCTGAAATGGATTTCCTAGGGTAGCCACTCTTCTCACAAGACGTCGTGTAGTTTTCGCTTCTCGAGGTCGAGGCCCTTTCAGCATCCCTTATATTATGAATAAACTTGCTCCACATCGAGCAACATCCGATGTGGTGTAGTGGCTATCATACTGCGCTTTCATGGTCTAACGTCCAGAAAAGTGCCGCAGGGATCGGGGTTCGATTCCCCGCATCGGAGGTCTATCTGGAATTCAATACTGGATTCCAATTACATTTTGCTCTTTTTGCCCGCTTTATAGCAGTGGAGCGAGTGGTGAACTCTTCCTTCTGGCTGTTTGTCCTCTTTCTTTTTTTCCTTTCCTTTCCTTCCCTTTTTCTTGGGTTCTTGGCCATGAAAATGATAATCAACCCGGCCTCAAAGAATGCGCAGGCCGCAAAAAAAGTGTACGGGTTAGTTTATGGAAATATCTAGTCATCTCGGGTTGATGCATGACCCTGGCACGCAGCGCCGTGCAGCCTGCATCCGGGCCAATCAGCTCCACGGTTGAGCCAAGCACCCAACCAGCTTGAGCGCCTCAGTGCTCTTGCCGGGGCTGTTGCAGGTGCTGTTGCAGGTGCTGTTGGCTCTGGCAGGCCGCAGAGCCACAGCCAAAGCCCACATGCACTCAAGCTCAGCTGGCTGACGTTCTGGTCCACTGAGCAGTGAGCACTCAACCTCAATCCACGCCGCCTTCGCCGTCACCTCCGTCCAACGTCCCATCCTCATGCCATCGCCACCAGCTCATACATTCCTGTCCCTGCATGCAGTCCTATCTTACATCTCGCTCGTGGACAACAACCAACAACTCAACAATCCTCTTGTCCGGTCTTCTCGCTTCGTACCCGCCGAACAGACGCTGCATCTGCCTTTTGCTCCGGCACATAGGCTCTTCCTTCCACCACAAATTCTCGGCGCATTCGCTGTCCCGTGCTCGTCATACCCATTGCTCGTCTTCATTGACACCGCCATGCGGCGCTGATGTTTGCGACCATGTTCTCCAACTTTACCAACATCGTGCAAAAGGCCCAGCAGCTGATTGATCCGACACAAGGACTCAACCTGTCGAGCTCCGATAAGAATCCCTCCAAAGCGTCGCTCTTCCAAAATCAGTTCCGCCTGCCTTCCTCCCAGAACCCCCTTTGTGAAATCAGTGCCGAGCTCACCATTCCCCCTTCCAACGCAACGCAGGGCGATAAGGACCATGATCGAGGATGGCACTACGTCGGCAAACTGCACTTATCCGAGGCCTACCTGTGCTTTTCGACTACTCCATCGAGCTTTGCTCAAAATGCTAGCACCTCGACGTCGCTGGCCTTTACAGGACAGACCCATGGTGCTGGTCCGTGTGGGAATGGCTTCACCTTTCCATTGTGTGCCGTTAGAAGGGTCGAGAGGTTACACAGTCAAAACTTTCAGGTAAATTTTCATGCCAATCCATTTACACTGGAGGGGCGAAAATAGGCTCCCCCAACTTGTCAAGCGCTGTCACATAAGAGCTGTTCCTGACCTCTCTTCTTCTTATTTTTTTTTTTTTTGCTTTTTCTTCTTGTTCATCATGCTAGTTTGCTCTCGCCATCACGACCTGGAATGGATTATTGGCCGAAAATATAAAGGAAAAGGACGGAACCAAAGATGCAAAAGAAAACCGGGAACAGCGATTCACGATTCACCTGGCCGGCTCCCGTCCCGAATGCGAACGATTCTGTGATGGCTTGAAGAGAGGGTTAAGATCTGGCGTGGGAAATGTCGGTAAATTGCGAAAGGTGGTTGCAGAATGCTATTCTGAGCATCTGCTTCGGTCCGAAGACAGAAAGAATGCCAACCCCCCAGACGCTGGCTTGGGAATGATTTTCAGGTATCCCGGCGACCCGAAAAAACTACGAGACAGAGCAAAAGTGCGGCTTTGGGCCGAATATCTTCGAGATAATGGAAGGAGCTTGACCCTGATTCGCCAGCCAACGTTCCATAAACTGATCCGGGTCGGATTGCCCAACCGATTGCGGGGAGAAATCTGGGAGCTGACCTCGGGCTCCCTATACCTGCGGTTGGAGAAGCCAAGCCTTTTCGCCGATACTTTGGCCAAGTTTGAAGGGCAGGAGTCACTCGCCATTGACGAAATCGAGAAAGATTTAAACCGAAGCTTGCCTGAATATCCCGGTTTCCAGAGCGAGGAAGGCATTAGCAGACTTCGCCGGGTTTTGACAGCATACAGCTGGCTCAATCCCGATGTCGGATATTGTCAAGCCATGAATATTGTCGTGGCGGCTCTCCTCATCTACATGTCTGAGGCCCAAGCTTTTTTTCTGCTGTCCTCTCTGTGCGATCGGCTAGTACCTGGCTACTACTCGACCACCATGTACGGAACCTTGCTGGATCAAAAGGTGTTTGAATCGTTGGTAGAACGAACCATGCCTGTTCTGTGGGAGCATTTGGTCAAAAACGATATACAACTGTCAGTCGTCTCACTGCCTTGGTTTCTGTCCCTGTACATCAACTCTATGCCGTTAATTTTTGCTTTCCGAGTGCTGGACGTCTTCTTTGTCGAAGGCCCCAAGGTGCTGTTTCAAGTCGGCCTGGCCATCCTTCGCATCAATGGCGAAGATCTGTTGGATGCCGCGGATGATGGAGCCTTTATTTCCGTCCTCAAGTCGTACTTTGCGAGACTGGACGAGTCGGCCCATCCCAAGTCAGAAAACCCCAAGCTCCGAGCCGTGACCAGATTCCAAGAACTCATGGTGGTGGCTTTCAAGGAGTTCTCGAGCATCACGCACAGCAGCATCACCGAACTGCGGTTAAAGAAGAAGGATGCTGTGCTGAACAATATTGAAAATTTTGCCAAGAGGACGGCCATTCGAAATCTTGGACCCGACAGCAAGATCCTTGGAAACGATGAGCTAGGCGCACTCTATGACAGGTTCTACAGCATTCTGTACGAAAGGCAGCAGCGCGACCTGATGAACCAGGAAGAAGCCAAGAGACGAGCCAAAATCAGCAGGCAGCGAGCATCGGAAATATTCACCACGGCGCCCAACCTTGTAGAAAAGGGTCGTGTTGGACTGGGGCCCAGTACGACCCGGATGGATTACGACGCGTTCCGGGAATTTCTGGCCAGCATGTGCAAATGGGCCATCGCCGACTCGCCAGGAAACTCACGCAGCCATACCGGGCCCGGGGAGGACAGGTTCTCGAAATTTCATAGCGCAAGGCGGACTCCTGGCGGTAGTATATCATCATGGGGGTCCGGCCCAGAGCCTGCAGAGCATGAATTCCTGCAGCGATTGTACGCGAAATGGGATGTGGATGGAAACGAGGCCCTGAGTTTGCAGGAGGTTGTCACCGGGCTGGCAGGCATCAAGGGCAAAGGCGATGTCATGGGTACGATTTCGTACTTTTTCGAGCTTTACGACGACGACGGTGACGGAAAGGTAGACCGAGAAGGCATTCTGCGTATCTCGGAGGCGCTGCTCTTCCTGTCACGTCGTGGTCTCGAGGGAAGTCTCAGCCCGGATGCATCGATTGCGGCTCTGCAAAGCGACGTGGGGAATGCTCAGGATTCCCAGCCAAGCTTGCCGGCGAGCGTGCCAGTCAATGAGAGATTCCTGGGTAGTGTCAGCGGTTTTATCCGTCGATGTTTTGAATACGCCGACCCGGATCGTCCGCAGAATCAAAAATTCAAAGACTCGCCAATAGTCGCAGAGCCGAACATGAGTTCAAAAGCATTTGCCATTGACAAGGATGACGAGGATGGCGAGGAGGATCTCTTGGGTTTTGAGTCGCCTCCGAGTTCGCCATCCAAGGCTTCCAAGTCAAAGACTGCGGCGACAGATGTTTGGACAAATACCCCCACGGACTCGCAGACGGACTCGCAGAAGACGTACTTGCAGGCGGAAACTCTGACGGATCTTCAGTCCCAAACCGATGGTCTCAAGATAGATACGCGACGTCGGGCATCCGAGGCAAAATCCGTAGCCGCCAACGTGGCGCTCAACCCGGCTCAGCCGATGCACATAACGTTGCCGACGTTCAGGATGGTGGTACTGGCGGACGTACTTTTGGAGCAGTTTTTTGAATCGTCATTTCCCAGCTCATTCCACCTGATAGAAGGCCTACATGGCAGCGGCCTGACACCGCAGAGCGCGTCACTGACGACATTTGCCAGCCTCGGCTTCAGCTCCCGGCCGCCGCTCCCCATTCAACCCGGTCCCCATGGTGCAGGAAGAGGCCTGCGTGGTGTACTGGACAATATCGTGACGGACGGTATGCGTGTTGCGACTGAAGTACGACGCCGCATGGAAGAGGCCCAGAAGGAGCTGGAGAAGAACGCCGTGCCTGGCCAACGAGCCGATGAAGAAGAGGAGGACGATGACGATATCGGCATAGCCGTCGGTGCTAGAAATGGCCCTGAAGATGCACGTGGGGACAACCGATCCGTCAAGAGCTCCGATCGCGACTTGTTGGACGGATTGGACGCCGGAGCAGTCACCTCCAAAGACCATGATCATGATCTCATCGATGTCAATTCTAGAGAAGGACGTCCACGTGCGGAGACGGTGGCACCGCCGGGAACAGGTGTAGTTGAGTTTGAGGGGTAAAGGAATGACGGACGTTTGTGTCTGCATGTGCGTTTAAGCGCGCTGAGGGAAAAAGAAAAAGAAAAGAAAAAGAAAAAGAAAAAAAGTGATGGGGTGACAAAACTTGGACATATTTTGAGTATGGAAAAACAAAAACGAAAAAAAAAGGGAAAAAAAGATAATATATTCATACGGAAGATGCTGGGACGGGGCATCCTTTCCTAGAAAAAGAGCAGTGGAGAGGGGAGAAGTACAGGATTATGCGACGAGGACTGATTATGTTGGATTTTTTTTCTGTCCCTCTTCATATTCTTCTTTATACGGGACCCATGGCGTTGGCAGGCAGGGGATTGCATGACATGCACACATGCTTTATATATGTGTAATAGCCACGAGACAAGACATGATTTGCACATCGGGCTTTTCCCTCCCTGGTGTTGAGGTGACTCTTAGCATGGGCGAGGTTTGTTGCAGCATGCGTAAAAAAGGGTCGAGTGGTAAAATTTATAAAAGACGCGCGTGGAGGTCGTTTCTGCATGAGATGTCATTGTACGAGGGTATCATGCCAGCACGAGGGCCTCGTATCACTGAGTATGTCGTCGAAAACCCCCATTTGCCAACCCCTCTCGCCTCCAGGTGCCTCGCATTCACCAATCAACCCGTCCACCTCCCCGTTACTCCTCCCAGGACTTCCGTGGTCCCCTCGTGGGCATTATTAAACGGAATAAAGGGCGAAACATAAAGCCGTTTCCTCGGCAATTGTCTGTGATGTATCAATTACTATGAACCGGAAGAGAAATCCGGTTTAGTAGCAAATGCCTGCGATGTAGTACTGAATAGAATAGAAAAAAACGTCTTGTTGGGAAATATTTTTGTTGTAGTGTTGGATGGAAGAAGAAACTGGTTTGTCGACAAATATCTGCCATTTGTTACAAAAAGGAGAAGAAAAAAAAAAGATGTGTTCCCCATGCAATTAAGCCTTCACACCCACCCTCTCTTTGGGAAAACAGAAATTCAGAATTCGGAATTGCAACATTCAAAAACATCAGGAAGAATGAAAAATGAAAACTAAATAAAGTAAAACCCTGTTCGTCCGCGCTGGGCCAAGACGCTATGAGAGCTGTTTTGGTGCATGATTCTGGCGCGAGCGACTTGAGTGAACGAGGGTTGACATGCTTGTTTTGTTTTGTTTTGTTTTACATGTACATTATTGTATTTTATTCGGGTTTTCTGTGGTTGAATCTGTCTCCGAGTCTGTTTTTACTGCACATGGCATTATTTTGTCTTGTTTCACCTGTGTATCTTTCGAATAAACAAGTATAAGATTTTTTTTTTTTATTCTTCTCGCCTGCATAGCGCCATCAAGGACATTTGTCAGGCTCGTCGCTGTTGTCCTTTGTGATCTCTTCCCGAGCCGACAATCATCATTCCTATCATTTGGAGAAAACCCCCGAGCAGGACATGTGTCCATCAGACCCGTCACGGGGCGGGGACCGTTATGCATCATTACGTCGTTTGAGCCTCACGTCGCCGTCTCCCCTCCCCCTCCCAGAAACACCCCAGAAACACGCCTTTCACCCACACCCACACTATATCTGCTCAAGGAAGAGCCGGACTCGTTACGACAAAGGGCAAAGAGCGGAAATGTCATCCATTCTCGTCGTCGGCGCCACACGTGGCCTCGGCGCCAGCCTCGTCAGGCGATATGCCGCGGAGGAAATGGATCCCGGCCACCGCAATACCGTGTACGGGACTGCGCGGTCGAGCGGCCGCCCCGGGGGGTTTCCAGACGGCGTCAAGTGGCTCACGGGCGTGGATCTGATGGAGGACTCTGTGGGGGACGATATTGTTGGGCAGATGGGCGGCGATGCGACTCCGTTGGCTGCTGTTGTAAGTGGCTTGCGATGAAATCATTTCTACGCTCTCAATCTTTGATTTCATCTTCATCTTCCTCCTCCTCCTTCTTCCTCCACATCGTCTTGTTCAGAAAAAAGGGCCCCGATGCGCGCGCCCATCTTGGCAAGAGATACATGTACATGATACATGCCGCCGGCGGCCACAAGTTGACAGGTTGACAATTGTCGATTCTTATTTCCAAGATCATCACCGCTGGCCACTTCACCACCGAAGACTTCGGCAAAGACACCGGCCCGCGCTGGTCCGAACAACAACGCATGTACACCACCAGCTCCGTCGCCCCCGTCTTCATCGTCCACAGGCTCGTCCACGCGGGCCTCCTCCGGCGGGGCTCCAAAGTCGTCCTCGTGTCCTCCGAGGCAGGCAGCATCGGTCTGCGGCACGAAAAGGAAGGGGGCGGCAACTATGCCCATCATGCGAGCAAGGCGGCGCTGAACATGGTGGGCAAGCTGCTTAGTTTGGACCTGCAGGAGAGGGGCATCGTGGTCGGGCTTGTGCATCCGGGGTTTATGAGGACGGAGATGACCAGGGGTGTTGGCTATGACAAGTATTGGGAGGAGGGGAGAGGTAAGAATTCCGTAGTTTTTGGTCCCCTTGCCTCAAGACGGCATTTGCGCAAAAGTTGACACGTTTGGCTGACTTCTTTTTTTTTTTTTTTTTTTTTTTTTTTTTTGCCCCCTTCTCCCCCTCTTAGCCGTCACGCCAGATGAGGCTGCTACTTCGCTCATGGACTGGGTCGACAAGCTGAGTATGGATAAAACCGGCGAGTATTGGGCGCCGCGAGGTCCTGGTGAGTCAAGATTTTGTGCTTGTTGTCCCCGGACTCCTGGGCTAGGATACATAAAAAAGGGACCCCTGAATTTTCCAGGATATCTAGCTGACTTGAGAGTCATGCCGTCTTCTCTCTGGCCAGGTGATATCGGCACTGCTGAGGCTACTATGGGCCAGAATCTATCTACACCTCTGCAGTTGCCGTGGTAGAATTTAGCGGGCAGAAAGAGAGAAAGCCGTCATGCCGGTACAATACCTAGCGCTAGTGATCAAACTTGCGCGCTGAGAAATGAGCTCTCGCTGGTATACATGTAATTTGGGAAGAATGGCAGCATTAACAGGCATTCAGGTCTCAAGAAATAATTTGTTTTTTTTTTCCTACTACCAGGGTCCCGCAGGATACAATATCATCTCGCAGCCAAAGCACATGCACATGCCAAACCCCCAAATTCAGGGTCAAGACTCAAGAGCCGAAAAGCGCAAGGATGCACGGGGCAAATGAAGCCCTGGTCCCTCACTTGCTACTAGTCTTGTTATCCTTCCCGCGGCGTTGCTCCCTGCGTTGCTCTTTGCGTTGCTCCCTGCGTCATACGCGGCAAGTGCTGCGATGATGGCCTTGCCCTCCTCTGCATCGTCGGAATCCCACGGCTTGAGGTTGAAAGATTGCATGAAATTGGTCCATCCGCCGTACGATCTGCGCACCTCGCGCTCGGCCGCTGTCAGGGGGGGCTCTTGTGGTGGCTGACTGTCAACTTGTGCTGTGAAGGCAAGGGTGGCCAAGGGCTTCATGCTTTGACTTACGAAGACTGTCTGTGGCTGGCATTTTGTTCTTGTTCTCTTTTTACTTGTCCTCTCTTTATGGGTTTCTCTAGCTGGATAATACGCACAGCGTACAAGAAATGACTGTTGAATCGTCGAGCCGAACAAGGGTCCTTTTTTATCTTGTCGAGAAAATGTGATGAAGGGGTTGGATATTCCCCGCAGATTACATATTGTACCGGTACTCGCAGACCGCCTTTGCTCTTTCTGCGGTCTTCTGCAGGGGGCCGCAGGAGACTGCAGGCGCCACCAGCATGTCGTACATACTGTACTCACTTAATTAGGCAGGCACTACTTACACTACCTGCCAAGGTACGTACTAGGTAGGTACCTGCCTGAACTGTTCAAGGCAACAGACCTACTTGGCGCTCAGCCTTGGAATGCTTTTGCATTGATGACCAGGTACCAGGTAGATTGAACATTAAGCCTCATCATCATTGGGGTTACTGAGCTGTCGTGGCCTCGAGCCATGGGGCGAGTCAGTCTTTGCCAGTATGAGCTATTTGATATCATGTACAATATGACGACCAGAGTCACTAGACTAGACTGTACTCATGCTCTACACTGTACAGTGCAGCTTGACGCGACAATTGAACACATCAATTTGACCCGACCCACTGGGCGACGTCGCGTGACGAGACACGAATGAAGCAATTTGCGACAGAACGAGCTTCGTTGCCGCAGGTGAAAGGTTGTTCCTGAGTCCGAACCTGGTGACCCAGACACGGCGGGGACTGCCTGCTGGCTCAGGAGGTGGCAGACCAGTCGGACTGTTGAACACACAGTGAAGTGTGTGTGCACACTGCATAGCACTATGCAGAAGACTTTCCTACCCCGGACATTTCATTGGTGGTGTTTTGATTTTGATGCTTCTCCCGACGATGGACTGGATTTGTTGGGCCGAACCTCACATGGACAGTTCAGGAGTCAGGATTCGGAATTTTATGAATCCCTCAGGCAGGCCATCCACCCGCGGCATCCACTCGAGGCACCCATCTCAGGCACCCGGTCCAGGCATCCGTCTCAGGCATCCATAGGCATCCACAGGCATCCATAGGCATCCATAGGCATCCATAGGCATCCATAGGCATCCATAGGCATCCATAGGCATCCATAGGCGTCCATCCCAGGCATCCATCCCAACCGGGCAGGAGCAGCCCAGAGTTCAAGCGCCCATGTGGGCTTGCGCCATGTTGTAATGTACGTAACGTACGTGATGCGCGCAATGGTAGCAATGGAAGCAATGGGCCATGGCATGATGGAGAGGGAATGCAAAGCAGAAAAAGGCCAAAGGCTACGACTTGCTTCCAGCGATGCAACAAGATGACGACGGCCAAACCGCCTGGTCCAGTCTGGTCCTCTCCAACCAAGCCACGAGGCCCCAGTCCTTTCTCCACTGGGACCGCCGACGTCGTCTTGTTCAGCGACGGGGCAATGGACGGGCAACATGGATGGACCAATGGAGCCTTGGACGGGCATTGGCCGAACAGTCAAAAAAGTTCAATGAGCATCCTGTCTCCTGCACGGGGTCCTTCCATATTCCTTCATCAATCATCCGCCCCCCCTTCCCCTTTTCTGCTACACAAACGGCAACCTCTCTAATCTCAGAAAGAAACCGGCCGCTGCTTCTGCTGCAAATTTATTATCTCGCTCGCGGCCCAAGCTGTTGCCAGAACCACCAGACAGCGGACAGCAGACAGCAGACAGCACACAGCACACAGCACACAGCACACAGCAGACCCGTGACCTGGACCGCCCCGCGCTGCGCTGCGCTCTGCCGTTGACCGGCCCTGGGTCCCAAACAAGTGTCCCAAGTGTCCCCAGGACAAACATCCCCCCCCTGTGCGATCTGGTCGCTCATTCCCTTTGGCCTCGGATTCTGTCTGCTCTATTCAGTCGACCAACCAGACCGACTCGACTAGACCAAACCAGACCTGAACCCCTCGGATCGAATCTCCTCGACCTTGACTTCTCCTGTTTTCGCCGCCCCTGTTGGCTGCACAATCGACACCCAAGGGCTTGCGAAGCATTTTCGTGGCGCTTTTTTTCCATTTAATTTTTTTTACACCTTTTCTGTTTGTTTAAGATTGCCGGCATCCTTTGTCGATTCGCCTGTCAATTCGCCATCTTCAAACGAAACAACCCCCTTTCGGGACTTCATAGCGTTCCCCGGGCCATTCACTGGCTGACTTCGTCCTTCCGCCAAGATCTCACGCCAAAGCAGGGGAATTGGCAGTACCATTCGTGTCTAATCCTCTGGTCTCTCGGCCTTTTTTGGCACGAAGCTGGGCCTCTTTTTTTTTTCCCCTTCTCTTCCCCGCCAAAGGCTCAAGCAATTTTTTAGCCATTCGACAGAGATAGCATTCTGGTGTCAGCTCTACAACACGTCTTTGCCCCCTTTTTTCCCTTTTCGCCAGGCATTCTTTTTACAGCGTCAATCTGTCACTATTTCTGACCAGTCAAAATGTCTGGCCCGGGATCTTTCCAGCAAGGTAAGCAAGTTTTGCTTGACGAGTGTCGCATGTGGTCGGTCATCTGTCTCGCCATATCACCCCCGTCTCCTCCTTGTCAAGGGGAAAAACAAAGCAATGGTCTTTGCCACCCACCTAGGGCTGCCGCTCGAATTTTTTTTCGGTTGCTCAAATGGTTCTTACCTTGCCACGCGCATTGTTCTATCCGCCGCACAAAGGACGAACAAGCTCGCTGTTGTGCTATGTGGCAGCAGATGATCGTGTTTCAAGTTGTCCGACTTGGATGCCTATGCAGTCCGATCAAAGCCTAAACCCAGCTGACATTATCTCTCTTGCAAAAAAGTAAAATAAAAAATAAATTACTAAAATTTTAAATATTATAGGGCGACGTCCATCTCCTGGACTATCCGTCAATTTATCCTCAAACAATCCCTTTCGCAACCGCGCCGCATCTCCAGCCGGCCTGGACCCCGCCCGCGCATCGCCAACCACGTCGCCCTTCGATGACCCCGCTACCCGGCAAAGACCAGTTTCTCGAAACCCTTTCTTAGACAATTCAAGCCAACCTCTCGAATCACCAGGCTTTGTACCGAGCAGACCAGAGCACCAGTCGCTTACCGCCGAAGACATATTCGTACGTTCTATCTACCCTCTTTTACCCTTGTGTGGGCGCACCTGTGCATCAAATGAGGCCTTCCTTCATATCCTGTTCTTTCTTCTTCTTCTCGAAAGCAAAACATCGGGATCGGACCTGCTTAACACCGAAATGCTCATCATCTTGCACTACAGGATTCTTTGACTCTCGACGACAAAATGCCCAATGACAGACTCCAACCTGCGCTTACTGCCCAGCGAAGGCCGACCGATCCGCTAGCCGTCTCTCGCGTCCGAGATGATTACCAGACCAATAATACACATAGACCCACCAAGTCGCAACAGGAATCTTTGGGACCAAAGAAACCCATGCCTGGCCCTCGTGCAGAAGCTTCGCCTCACCGTCGGCCTCCTCCTCCGCGTCGACCCCGACGAAACTCAGAGTCCTCGGTTATGGACTTCAATACTCTCCCCATCACCCCCGAGGAGATGAAGATGATCGAGGCAAAGCGTCTCCGTGATAGACAACGCGAAAAGGCAGCGCGGGAAGCGAAAGAGCCCCGCGAGGGCCGAGAGGGCCGAGAGGCTCGGGACAAGGACAAGGATAAGGAACGCGCCTCCAAGTCAAGGAGCAAATCTGGACGGCCGAGCAAGCGAATGGATGTCATTGATCAGCTTGATGCAACTAGCATATATGGCACGGGCCGTAAGTAACACAAAAGTCCATTGTTGCAAGCTGGACTGTACACTTTTTTGTTCCCCTTCTTCTTCGGGCTAACCAAATGGAACTATTCTCAATGAACAGTTTTCCATCACGACGGGCCGTTTGATGCGCTGAACCCACATCGAAACAGGAGCAGTCGCCGCGCTCCAATGCAAGCATTTCCCAAGGACTCCCTGAACAACTCGCTGGGTGGTGCCGGTCCCTTGAACCGTAATCCAGATCACGCTCAATTCATGGGCAACGGTACCGATGAGGCCTTTCGCGACTTCGCCACGGGCAGTAAGAACAAGAACGGATACAACTACCCAGTGGGGCCATCAGCAGCGGAACCCGCCATCTTTGATCCGATTTCTCGAGGCGACATTGTCCATGGTGATGAAAGTTATGGGCTCGGCACATCGACTTTCCTAGAAGGCACGCCGGCCGCTCGAACTGCCATAGCCAGACGGCAAGCCGAACAGCAACAAGAAGTGGTCGAGGGTGGTTTACAGCGCAAGAAGTCTCTGGCCTCACGTATCCGTCATATCAATAAAGGCCAACGCGACTTCACACCGTCGGGTAGGATGACCAATCCTGAAGGTGCCAGCAACAGCAAACGGTCTCCAGATGCAATGCCAGCGTCAGCTGGTGCAGGTTCTGAGACAAACCCATTCTTTGCCGAGTATAGCAAAGGGGAAGAACAAGTGTCGGTGAAAAGGAGAGACAGGACCCTGTCTCCTGGCAGTCCGCCACCTGTTCCACGTCGCATGTCCGGCTCCGCATTGGAGCGCAAAACCACAACGGACGGTATCGCGAGCCTTGACGATGCGGCTCCTGCTAAATCCTCGGGGCTTTTGGGACGCATGAAAAGCTTGAAAGGCGGACGAAGATCTAAGAACTCGGACGGCGGAAGTCTATCTGCGGCGCCTGGAACGGGCTTGTAAATACAAAACAGTTGGTGAATTCGAGAGGGAGGATGGCTCCATGTCCTTCTCTCCACTATAGATGGGACTCTCCCTTTCCATACTAGCACTAGCAGAAATTCTGCAATTAGATTCTGACAAAGTCGCCGGGCATTTAGTCGAAATGGGACATTTTTGAGCGCGCACGAATTCGGGCACCTTGTGCAAGCGAGACAGTTTTTTTTTCTAGAGTTTTTTTTTTATTGCAACGGATGGAGAGGGAGCTTCCGATGTTGGACTCTGTTGGACTTCTAGGAAAGCTGAGAGCTTTCCCCTCTTTTTTGCACGAGACAAGTGCAGTCACAAAAACGTCAGAATCATATTTTCGGCTAGAATCGACTCGACTCAATCAGTGCTGCCACGGCAAGACAGGGCAGTTCATTTTTTTTTTCTTCTTCTTCTTCTTTCTTCATCTGTCTCTTTCATTTCTTGTTTCTTTTGGCGAGCTTGAGAAACAGGGTGGCGCATGTTGGTTTTGGAATGGCAGAGAGAAGTTTATAAAGATGCTGGGCAGCAAGGAAACAAGGCGGTATCGGTGCTTAGATCAATCGGTGCCGTATCACATACCTAGGCAGATTTCTACGAGTAAAACCTTTTGAAAGTTGAAAAGACCATGGTATTGGCGACGTAGATGCAGCAATGCGAATCAGGATATGTTGCGTTCATGTGCATTCCATGTACATGGGTACAATGTTGTACAATGTGTATAGACACTTGGCCGCGCTCTTCCCAACGTGGTTCAGAAACGGTAAAGCTGATTGGACGGCCAGCCAATCTTGATTTTGAGCCTTGCCCCGACAGCATAGAAGAAGTTGTCACTCTTGCATCTGCATCTTACACGCTCTTACAAGAAGATGATTCCCATTTCCCATTTCCAACTTCCCATATTCTATCCCAAAGCCGTGCCTCTAAAGATCATTTACAACCAAGAAAGAAGACAGCCACGGTTTACGCAACGCCATGCACGACGACGACGACGACAACGCAGCCCGCCCAGCCATCTCCTCCCCGCCCGTCCCCCTCCCCGTCTCGGCACATATCCTCGCCGCCCAAGAAGTACGGCGGAGGAACGCCCTCGGCCAAATCGGTCCCTGTAGGTCCGGTTGCGGGGATTTGGACACTCATGTGTTGCGGGGTGGGGGATTTGAGAGGGGATGTGTGGTGGGGGTGAGTGCGGAGGAGGAGAGGGTGGGAATGGCTGTGAGTATTTTTTCCCCTCTCTCTTTCTTAATGTTGTTTTTTTTTTTTTTTTTAAAAAAAAAGAGACCCTGTAGAGAGAAGATCCTGTACCATGCCCGCTCTTGGTATAGAGTTTTCTTTGTTTTTTGTTGCGGTTGTATTTTTGTATTTTGTTTTCCAGAAAAGATTATATAGTATGCCCTGTTTTACTACATATCATATGCTTGTTGTTTTTTGAATGAAGAGATTCTGTACTTTTCTTCAATTCGTTATAGAATCTCATGAATTTATTTATTTTGTCTTTTCTTTTTCGTCTTTTATTTCTTCTTTCTTCTTTTATAAAAAAAAAACTTGTACACTATCACATTCCGTCTTTTATGTATTATTTTATTCGTTTTTATTACAATTTTCTGCTTGATGTATACATGTATACAGCCAGTGGTAGATGTGTATATACCACTAAACATGTATATTCTTTTGAGCGGTATTCGAGAGACAGAAGTTGTGCTGATACCCCGAATAACATTTGTCTCCTTTCTTTCCTTTCCTTTCCTTCCAAAGAAACGAATCCAATAATAACAAACAATAACATCTAGCTAGGATTGCAGGTCCTCTCGCGAGAACTCCTTGATCGAAATACTTCTCCCCTCGGCACACAATCTAGAGCTCTCATTATCACGCCCCGGCCAGCTGGGGAAGTGCTTCGTTCGCTGCGCGAGAGCTTGGCGGCGCAGATGCAGACGACGGGTGCGGCGGATTCAGACGCAGACAATGACGGCCGCGTGCTGGCAAACTGTCTGGAGCGGGTGATGCTCTCGTGTGTGTTTGATATGGATGGCCTGTGTGAGGTCCTCTCTGACTTGGACGACGACGATAATGCAGAGGCGGAGGAGGAGGCGGAGGCGGAGGCCGATAATCACCAAATGGAAATCCACAAGACGCGGGAGATTCAGGACAGCCAGGATGCAGATGAGGAGGAGCTGCTATCGACGGTGCCGCCGCCGCCGCCGCCGGATGACAACAGCAAGAACAGCAAGAGGGACAGAAAAAAAGACAGCATGCCGTCTTTCATCCTCGTTACGCATTTCTCGACTCTTCTGGGTGGTTTATTTGCCCAGCGCGAAAGACAAGCCGCACACACGACCGTCTCCCAGGTGGGAGCTCGCCTCGGCCACCTGTCCCGAAACCTGGCCTCGAGTCCCCTGATTATGATTCTGAATTCCGTGACGGAAACCCCTGCCACGGTGGACAGAACAAGAAAATCCCGCGTCCATGGCCATGCCCAGGGGCCGTCTACGACAACCGCCGCCGCTCTGGACCCTTCCCTGCAGAGCATATTCAGTCCTCCCCTACTGGACATCCTCGGGTACAATGCGGGGAATATGCCGCGACGCGTGAAGCCCTCGTTTGGGCTCGTCTTTGCGCAGCTCCTGGACATGCATTTACTTTGCTCGCGAGTGGCGAGGACGGGGCATGATGGGACGAAGACGGACACGGACACGGAGACGGGAGGTGTGGCCAGCGAGCGAGGCAACTACAACGACAACGACGAGGAGAGAGGAGAAATCCACGGCAGCGGGACGAGGTTCGTGACCATTGTCGAGGTCTTGATGGATGACATGGGCGTGTGGCAGGGGAGGAGGGGTCCCAGGCCGAGCAGAGAGCAGAGGTGGACGGCTGTTGATGTGTTTAGCGGGAGAGTGAGCTGTGCCATGTAGGGGGGGGACATGCGGTGACGTGTGTTTTGAAGCTTCTTTGGGCGGAGATGTGTTCGTGGAAGAAGATGGAGGGGGTTTAGAGTTGTTTGTAGTGTGTTCTCGCGTATCATGCATATAGCCTTGAACGGAGATCTGTAAGAGATACTAGGAAACAAATAAGGAGGAGATAACATACATATATTCGCTTATGGTTCATTCTTTTGCAGTATGTACATCACCTGCGAGTGGAGACTTGTAAGAGAGTTTGTAGGGAAACAATAAAGGGGGGATTCGTATATAGTTGTTTATAATTTATCCTCGTGTATCGTATGCATAGGCTTAAACAGAGATTTGCAAGAGAATTACTAGGAAACTAATAAAGGGGGCTTACATATAGTTATTCATATTTATAGCATACATTATATACGTAGACTGCAAATAGAGATTTGCGAGATAATTACTAGGGAAACGAATAGAGGGCCCTGTATATACTTGTTTATCATTTAATGTACTATATTACATAAACAACCTTCAAGAGGATTGATTAGAGAATTACTACATAGAGGATAAAGCGAGGTTTGGCTACAGTATACATGTATTCTCGAATAGTATGTAAATATGAATAAATGAATGTAGACTCGAGAAAAAAAGGCCTACGCTAGCCAAAAAAAAAAAATGAAAATGAAAATGAAAAGTGATTCATACATACAGTGGGACGCGAAATCTATCTGACCAAAGGAAGGTATCACGAATTTAGCTAATTAAGTATAGAATATTTAAATAAACATAGAAAATAAGTAAGTAATACGCTTTATATTCTAGCTTTCACTTCTTTTTTTTTATTAGTTTTTATTTTATAAGCTTTTTTTATTTTATCTTATTAAATTCTTTTCTATAAGCTGTTTTCTATATTAGATACCAGCATGGCCGGCTAAATTCAGTTGTGATACCTTACTTTAGTCAGATAGATTTCGCGTCCCACTGTAGTTACTCACAATTCACCCACATATATCATACACCTAACCTCCAGACATGCGTTCACACAAGAACAACGCCAACAAAGATGGAAAAAACACTTCCGTATCCAACCCTGTTAGGGGCAGGTTACGTCTCGCGAGATGTTGCCATCAGCGGGACACGTGACGCGTCACAAAGGTCAGCAGATGAACAATACATAAGTCAAAGTACGGTGGTCAGTATATGCAAGGCGGAAGATGTCCTTGTCGGCATGATACTCGTGGCATGATCCTTGTATACCGAGGATTCCTGCTGCGGAACGGTAACACATCCATCCTCATACATTGTTCAGAACAACTTCGGCACAGATCGCACGAGAACCGGCCGAGCAAAAGAGACGTAGCACAGGCATCGCGCGCACTCATGATGGGTGGATTCTCTGGCGACCTCAAACCCCCAGGTTCGACGGCATACTACCCATCCTCGTGAGCCAAGTGGACGGGTTGTTGGAGCAGCCCAGGATGCCCAACACGCTTGCCAATGAAGAATATGCGGATAGGCACGGAGGTGTGTAGCCTCTCGGCACGAGGGATGGTGACGCGCACAATGGGCTGCTCGCCTGTTTTGTGCCACCAAAACACGGGACACCGGCCATGCTGCGTCTTGAATATGCTCACCTTGCTCAAGGAACCTCGCTCGCTCGTCCCTTACTGATGCTCTCTCGTCTGCCCCACGCGCGTTCACGCTCCTGGCATCGTATACATCTTTCAAGAAGAACGGCACTCTGCTAAGCTTGAATGGGATGGAGTTGAAAACAATTTTTTCACCCTTTCAAAACACGCATCATGATGTATGAGAGTAGAATCTGATACTCTGATACTAACGATACTAAGAAATTCTATTAGCTAAGCGGAGAAAGAGAAGAAAAAGAAAGAAGAGAAAGAAGAGAAAGAAGAGAAAGAAGAGAAAGAAGAGAAAGAAGAGAAAGAAGAGAAAGAAGAGAAAGAAATATGCATATAACCTACTTACTATTCCACTTAACACCATCACTTGCAGCCACTACGTGCAGACGTCCTTTACGGTGAATGCCCAAGAAAGAATACAACACGCACGTCAAGACCAACCATGCTCTTCATTTTCTTTCCTTCTTTTTTTTATTGATTTACTTGTTTTTTGGTACCTCGCAAAAACTCTAAGCGTGCCCACGCAAGTTTGTATGCCCAGCAGACAATTCCAATTCCTTTGACAAAAACGTATAAAAAAACTACTCGAGTAAACAATACAAACGCTGCAGAATAAGCTTTCTTTCACAAACCATAATTCCAAGATATTAAAATCGAAACAAGCCATGGGGAAAGAAAGTAAAAAAAGAATAAAGGAGGGGGAAAAGGAAGAAGAGGAAAAGAAAAACGAAAAACGAAAAACGAAAAATGGGCAAAGGGATGGTGGACGCAGCTGCCAAAAAAAAAAGGTGGAAGTTTTGGGGGGGGAAGACGTGATATGAATGAGCCGCCTCCCTCAATCTGTCAAGAACAACAGTGTAATGAACAACAGCAAAAGTCTTTCCGTTTCCCCGGCAGGAAAGCCTTCTTGACTCCATCTCTTGGTGATTCGACTTTCCACAAACTTGGCATTTGATCTCTAGAAGGCCCATCTCATGAGTTCAATGTAGAAGGCCCACCCAGGATTTGCGATCGTCGATCACTCTTCCAAAAGTCAATAGCTTCAACCACGTCCTCTCCGCGTTCGTCTTCATATGCAAATAATATCTGAAAAAAAAAAAAATCAGTCATGGTTCATGATGCAATCCAGTCAAGGCATAAAAGCCGACATACCTCGTGAGTACTGCTGTGTAGCATGCGAATATTCTTGTGGGGTACAATATGTACGGCGCCGTTCTCAATGTTGCGCAACTCGATAAAGTTGGGCTCAAACGCCAGGATCCAAGGATAGCTGAGAGCAAAGTTCTGCGGCGTTCCCTCCCAGTCGATACGCCATTCAGGTCGAGCTCGCCAACCATTGCGGTTAACAAAGAACGAAAACTCCGAGTAGTTGAGTAAAAACTCGCCATTGAGACGCTCAATGTGAATAGGCCTCACGTTTTCCTTGCGAGCGACAAAGTCCAATGACGTGTCGGCCTGGTCCAGAAGTGACTGTGTTTCCAAGGTCTCGAGCGAGACGACCTCAAAACCTCGTGCACATGCCACGCAAAGCTTGGACTTGAGGAAGTGCACCGAAGACGATTCGGTAGGAATATAAAATTCCTTAAACGGCTTCAGCTCATCGTGCCCACCTGCCATGAATTTGCCGAGACCCTTTTGCTTCTTGCCCTTGGTCATGGCATCATTGGGTTCAAAGACTTTGATCGTGGTTGACAAGGCAGACGACTTGACACAGCACACCAGGTGTCTTCCCAGGCAGATACCCGTCTTAAAGAAGCTACAGTGATTTTGAATCTTCTTTGGTCTCTTGCTCGTGGCAGGTTCATCGGGATTAAGCGCCGTCACCGGATAGGATTGCAGAGTCTTGTTGGACAGCACCAGCAGCAACTGATATTCCTCCAAAATGTCAATCTGCGTCACGTTGGGAGTCTCCAACACCCTTCTCGGCATCTGCTCCTTGTTTTTTCGATCAGATAGATATATGCCATTATCCGTGCCGTATAAAAGTTTTCGCCCACCATCTGTGCAGAAACTCAATGTCAGCCTCGTTCAATACTTGATTCATTCATGTCAAGGGAAGGGAAAAAAAAATCCCTACCAAATGGTGAAACACAGTTAATCTGGTTTGTGCCGACAAAAAAGTTGCTCGAGATAATGGTAGTGTTGAAGAAATCGGCACGAGAACGAAGACGTTGCTGTGCATTAGAAATAAACTCCAGCCACTTCTTCCGGGCGGCCTGATTGGCACCGTACAGTGTCAACTCATAGCCCGCCTTGCCCAGGTGGCGGAACGTTATTGGCCATCCCTCGCCCTTTTTGGTATCGGCACTATTGGTCCGTATTGATGGTAGAATACCAGACGCGGTACGCTTCATCCCCTGCTGCCCGGGAATAACCTCGTCCATTTCGCGAATGGCGAGCAGTTCCAAGGGAATGGGCCGCCGGTACGCCTTGATTTCCTCATTCTTGCCGTTCTGCTTGATGCGGACCAAGAGGACGGCATGGTCGAACAGGAATGCCGTGATTTCCGCCGGATCGGTGGGTGACTTCTTGAACTGACTCTTGAACACCAGCTCGCGTCCATCTTCGGTGAGCCTGAGGTCAACCCTCTCGTTGGGCCGGAACCGCAATTGTTCGTGGAGTCGTCGCAAGTTGAATCGATTCTCCGCTTTGCCGGATTCGGCATTGACTCTTCCAAGCAGGTCGCGAATCATGGTCAGAACCTTGGGAATGTCCTGCTTGTCCGGATTGCCGTCCTCTGTATATTTCAAGACGTTTTCCAACAGGAGGGGATATCGGGCGAGGCGGGTGGTTGGTTTGGTGAGATAGCCATTGAGCTCGAGTTTTCTGGATTCCTTGCGTCGCTCAATCTCGTCGACAAACTTGGCGAACTGTGCATTGACGGATCGTTCGTTTTCAAACTCGAATTTGCCCTCGAGTTGGCGGGAACCGTACCATATGAATGGCTCAAACTGGGGTACAAATTCAAGAAAGACATCACCAATGTTGCGCACAATAGGGTCCTTTTGTTGTCGGTTGGTAAGGGAGACGGCGAATCGTGAGCTGACGCTGTGGATGCTTGGATGGTCGACAATATTGCTAAATATGTTCTTCACCACCTTGTCACGCCGTTGCAGCGGGATGGGAGAGGCCTTTGATCTCAACGGCAGAATCCAGAAGTCGCGCAGGTACTCGAGATCCTTGACAAAATCTCTCTCCGTGTAGCAGATTTCGGATATGACCTCCTGGCGCTTCTTTTCATGCTCGTTGACGGCATCTGCCACTTCCTTGGGGACCGAATTGATCCAGAGTTTTTGTTCGTCCGTCTGGTCGACTTCGTCGTCGTTGACATTGGAGGCGACATCCTTTCGCAGGCCGGGATTGATCTTCAGGTTGAGGCGCGAAACCTGCTCCAGACGCCTGGGGCAGGCAATCGAGTAACACAGCTGATCCCTGGTACACGTGGGCGAGTAGCACTCTGAAAGCAAAACGAAGACTCCATCGACGGGGGGCTTCTCCTCGGGCTCTTCCATCAGACTCTCCCTGAATTGGTACATTTCAGCTTGTGAGTCCCTCAACCTGTGCTCGTACGTCACATCATGGAAGAATTTCTGAGCGTCGAGGGCTCGGCCGAGCAACAAGGCCAGGTTGCGGTCAGTCGTTCTGATAATATACGACAGTACATCCACAGCTTCTGAGCCGCTGAAGGCATTCTTGTACGTGAGCTCGTTCTTGGTCCGATCTCCGGTGATGATTTTTCTGCGAAAACACTCGGCGACTCTCGACAACAGCGCGGGGTAGACAAGCGGCGGTCTGATTTTGGTTGCCGTGTGAGGCCGCTCGCTCTCGATGGACTTGCTCCTGCCCGGTCTTGCAGCCAGAGTACCCGCGTCGGACTCGGAGTGTGCTATCATGGAGCCAGCGGTCGAGGCCGTCGACGTTGTTCTAGTATGCTCGGGAAGACCAGAAGACGACATCATGCTAGCGGTACGAGTCTGGGTTCCGGGGGCCACATGATAGCCTGCATTGGACGGGAAGCCGCTCGACATGGATGCGTCGTTTGGGGCGCGTCGATTAGGGATAATTCGGCCGCTCATTGTCTGATGTGCATCATTCGCCATGGGATAGTACGCGCCCGACATGGTCATGGAGCGGTCCTCGTGATGTCGTTCGGGCACTATTCTTCCCTGAGCGGTTGTCCTCGAGGAGCCGTGACTCGAATAGGCGGCTTGGCGAAACTGATTCGCCGGTGATTGTTGTTGATACGGGGCGGGCGACGGCTGGTATATCTGCTGGCGAGGAGCAGAAACCAGAGACTGCGAGCGGTACGGATCACTATTCAGAGCAGGTCTCGGCCCGGGGGGTCCTGGTGAGCCGCCCTGAGGTCCATATCTGACTCCGGGAGCCTGAGGTGGCGGTCCTCGAGACTCCATCCGAGGAGGTAGGGGCCCGCCAGGGCCTGGGTACGCTCGCCTCGGCTGATTCTGCTGCATGTATTGAGCTTGAGGCGCGGGGACCTGATGCCCCGCCGAGGCAGAGCGCTGAGCCGGGTAGTATCCATCTCCCATGTTTGGCTCGTTGTATCGGGGTCTCTGGAGTGCAGGATCTCGCTCGCCATAGTAGCCCGGTTGCGGCCGCGGGGGAGGTTGGCGGTGCATGCCGGAGCTTGTCGACGACATGGACGGGGTCCGACCCTGATCCGTCATCATGGAGGGGGCGGTGGACGACGAAGTCATGGTATGAGATCGTCCCGAAGGCGGCGAGGCATCGTACATGTTGGGAAAGGCGGCATCTCGGTGATAGTTATTCTGATCGGTATATCCGCGGGGCGGTTGCGGCCGTTGCTGAGCTCGAGGGTCATATTGGTAATCGGCCATGACGAGACGTTGGACGCTATCGTCTTGGCGATTTACTTATCCCCCTTTCCTCTCCTTTAATTTTCTTTCGCTCTCTCTCTCTCTCTTCTTTTTCTTCTTTTCTCTTCCCTGTCTCTGCTGACTTTGATAAAGGCGACGACAAAGGTAGCCCAACGTTAGAATGACCTTGCGTGATGGACAAACGAACTAGGGCTCATGCCGAGAAGCGGAAGCTGTCACGGCCAACCAAGGTATAAACGAGCACAAGGCTGACAAGGCTTACCGTGCTAAAGCCGTCAGAAAAACGGGCAAAGCTGAGGAGCGAGGCAAACCAAGGCCCAAAAAAAAAAAAACGGCTGAGCGAGATAAGAGTGACCCAAAGGATATTTGCGTCGGCGGTTGCCCACAGTCCTCCAGGCAATGCTTCTGGCCAACCGCCCGAATATGACGCGGGTGCTTCTGTCTGCACTCTCTATCCTGCTGGTTCGGGAGCTGAATGAGAAAGGCGACGGGAAGAGACGGCGGCAAGGACGCGAAAGCAGCTGGATGGAATGGATGTCGTCGCCCGTTGGACAGGACGTTGGACAGGACGTCAGAGGGCCGACGTTGAGCAGACAAAAGGCCCAGGGACGGCAGAGCACGGAAGAGCACGGAAGAGCACAGGGGGCCACTAGACTCTGCCCTCCTCACGCGGAGCAAGCGTGCCGGATAAAGGAGGCGCGTGTGGTGTGGTGAGGGTGAAGTGGTCCTTCTGGCCGTATCGTCGGTTTTCTGCGTCGGCGAAAACACAAACCGTTGCTCGTGGACCAAGGCGAGACTGACTGGTGGAGTTGGAATGGCGTGGGGACTGGCCTGGCCTGGGAGTGGCCTTGGGCGTGGACTGGATACCTAGGTACCTCCTACCTGCCTACCTAGTACTTACTAAAGTTCCTACTGGGAAATGGACGGCAGAGTTCTGCAGGAGGCAGCCGCGGCCAGCGCCAGAACCAGCAACCAGCAACCAGCAACGTCTGGCTGGCCCGGCCGGTACTAGCAACAGGCGGCAGCGGGCGGCAGCGCAGTTGAGGCTGCAGTGGGCTGAGGCTTCCAATCGGACCTCGCAACAGCCATCAACTGTTGGCAGTTGGCAGTTGGCAGCGCTGGCGCTGGCGCTGGCGCCGGGGCCACTTGGCACTGAGCAATTCTGCCCCTTTTCCAGAGGTTCAGACTCTAAATGTTGGACTCGAGCCTTTCCAAGCCGCTTCAAGCCTCTTCAAGCCGTCGGTGCCTGACCTGGCGAGTCGTCTGCACTTGTTCCATGCCACGGAGTATTCCATCTCCAAAACTACGTTCACACGTACTTGCGAGACAACCTCAGTCAGCGCGCACCGGGGCTCGTTCGATGTCGTCGCCAACGCCGCAAAGTGGACTGTGGCGCAGGCCGTCCCCTCGACCGAATCACGTGCGCTCTGCCTGGTCCCCTCACGAGTCTGCATGGAAAACGCAAAACATGTCTGGTTGCTCGCATTCATTGCCTCAACAGTATCCACCACTGCTTCGATCATCACTACCACGTTCAAAGCCATTGGCCCAAGAAAAGCCCTTTGGGTTTGGGAAGGCTCCCTCCTCACTCTTTTTTTTTTTAAAAAAAAAAAGATAAAAATAAAAATAAAAATAAAAATAAAACGATTTTGGTCTCGTCCATCGCACACAAAACAACAAATTGTCCAATTCACTTTTCCCACCAACTGCAGCTGCAGGTGCCCATGTGTTTTCTTTTCCAGACCATCATGACAGATACGTCTCACCCCGTGGTCATGGTGCCATCATTTGGACAACAGAGGAGGCAAGCGTGCATGATGCCTGATGTTGCCATTACCCTCGGATGTTGTCGTCATTTGCGAGGGTAGTTGTTGATGGGTCGCAAGAGAAATCCGAGAACAAAAAAAAAATCATATGCAGGGTCTACCTTGGGGCAACATCATCTTCCCCATGGTTGCCCTCGACTTTCTGGTGGCGTTTTCCCCCGCTAACTAGGCCGCAGTTGACGATTTCTCTTGTGCTCGAACTGTTTCATGTGGTCTTTTCATGAGTCTTGACCGATTTTGCCTCTGCCATCAACTGACGCAAAAAAGTCGTGGCTTCATCATGGTCAAACCGATCCACGGCAACAAGGAGCTTGTTCAAACGTGGGAAAATATGGGAGGAAAGACCAATTCCTTTATTATCAATCTATTCAATCATTCAGCCCTTTCTTTCCCAAGTGCCTTTAAGTGGCTACGGCGTTCAGTCTCACTAAATTCCATCGACGCTCGGAACTTCAAAATCAATGATGGCATCAAATTGTGGGTCGCCAGAAAAGCAAGACTCGATTAGGTTGAAGGCAAAGGACACAGAGAGGCAGGGGCGAAGGGAAGTCTGCGGTTCTGGCAATTTTGCTTTTGCCCCAATGACGACTCGGTGATGACATTACATCGGAACCAAGACCCTTCGGCTGCGCTGATTTCTTTCCCCCGTCAGGCAACTTGATACCTTTTGATAACGTCCCATTTTCTCCTCCCAACCCCAAATCCAGCACACCGGCATCATAAAGCATCATGTCCGTCGCACCAAGACTTAGAATTTTACGCAATGCGTTCCCTATTTCGCGAGCCTGCACCAGCCGAATCCTCTTGCCACAGTATTCGCAACGATTGCTTCACTCCAAGGGCAGTCAACCCGGCGAGGAAGGGCAGTTCAAGGCGGTGACGGCATCCCAGTCATCCCACGAGCCGAGGTTCGTCCCGATGGGTTGTCGTACCTGCTCGATGCAACACAACAAGGCGTAGCCCTGAAGCCGTTGCTGTTGTTGTGTACCTCTGTCTCTTGTACTAACAAGCTACACAGCGAGGAGATGTTATCGAAGCCTCCCCAGAAAACAGCGAGCCGTAAAAGCGAGGCACAGGAGCAAAAGCAGAAGACAAGAGCAGGAAAGAAAGGACCTAAACATAGTTCTTGATAAGACTTGTACGCGATCCGTGTGTTTGAGTCGTGTTGAGTCGAGGGGGTTAGCACGACAATCGTTCTTGTGCGAGTACGGCGTCTGTCGGACCTCTGAAATGTGTGGACAAAGGGAAATCATCCAAACAGGCAGACAATAGCATTTTGCCAAGATGCCCATATCTTTTTGAGGCGACAGTGGCGGAAAAAAAAATATTGAATGCCAGCATTGTCCCAAGCCCATCAGTAATGAGAAAAATCTGGGCCACAAGTGCTTCCTGCTTCACCTTTGTTTCAATCTACATTTCTGGACCGATAGCCGTGGCTTGTTCTCTTCCTTGGCTTCGATGACAACGGCTAATGCTTTGGTTAGTCGTTGCTAAATGCGTGCTCGGCTTAAGAAAATACAAAACAATAAGGGAGAGAGCCAGAGAGAATGGATGAGGGAGACAGACAGAGAGAGAGGAACACAAAAAGGAGAGACAATGCTGCCGAATACGCAATCATGCCCGCCCCTTGGACTCCCCAAACTACTGCTCGTTCGCCACCAGATATACCGTTTCCATCAACATAGCCATTACCACCGAGCGAACTCGGCATCGTACACTACATCTTTGAAACAAAAGCCATTCGATGCGATCCCTCCCGCTCATGCCACACTGTAATAATTCCGAATCATCCAGTCCCACTGAACCACAGCCAAAGACTGTTGAGTGTCCTTGCCATCGAATGTTCCAATTCGGAGTAATATGTCGGCCGTAATGCCACATAAGTATCAATAGACCTTACCTAGCCGGGACAATAGACTGGTCATTGTGGTGTATATAATCGAGAGCTATATAATTCGTTCAGATACTCGTGATGATTAAACGACCGCATCACGATCAAGTCACCAAGAAAGCGGCGCGGACATGAAGGCCTAGCAGGAAATTTTGCGACGTTCATATAGTGTTTTACGGTGTAGATCTATTCCTGCTGGTTTACATTATAGATGGCTGGATGTCTGAGATTTTGCCTAGACGAAGGATCAAAGTTAAAAAGTTGTTTTTTTTTTTTCTTTTTTTTTTCTTTTTTTCCTTTTTTTTTTCCTTTTTTCTTTCTTTTTTCTTTTTTTTCTTTTTTTTCTGTTTTCTTTTCTGTTTTCTTTTTCTTTTTTTCTATTCTTTATATTATTCAATCTTTTCCTTTCATTTTCATTCTCACCTACACACCAACCCTGCGCAATGCTAAAGATTATGCTAAACTCGATTGGGAAATTCAGCAAGTAAAGCAGAGTAGCTCTATCTGGGATGTCCAGGAGTATTCACATCACGCATGCACGACACGGGGACAAAGGGAATCAAGATATAGATATGGGAATAAAAAATAACAACCAAGAACAAATAATATAACACCACTTCTCATGGCTCATAAATTATTCACCACATCCTTCGCCATCGCTATACAGAGTAACAAACGCCCATGAACCTGTCTTTGCCGACTTCATGCATGTGAAAAATACCACAGCCGTCATCAAGCTCTGCGCTCGAAACCGTCTTCCCGTGTCGCCGTCATGACCAAAACAGTCAATAAAAAAAAGAAAGTAAATAAAAAAGACAGTACATGCATCAGAAGGGGGGAAAAATGAAAATCAAAATAAGAAAATGTTCCGCCAGCCGTGGGGCTGTTTGAATGCTTTCTGTTTGTGTTTTGTGTAGTATCCACAGTCCACCGTCCATGGTCCATGGTTTCTGACCTGATTGACTCTTCTTCTGTCATCGTATTATGGTCATTCTGTGTATGAGGACTTCCATCATCCAGGTCACGGTACATGCAGGATTGGCTCCCTAGCCATGCGATGGTACGCTACGCGGTGTAACATCGCCACTTCGTCGACGTGCTGCTTGCAGTTGCGCGTGTTGTTCCTTGCTGTTGGCGTCGGCAATCATTTGCTGCTTCTTTGCTACCGCGGCGAGACGGCCTCTGATCATCTTTATCACTACGAGCGTTAAGGCCAATTAGTAAAACCTTTTTTCTTAAAAGAAAAAAAGAAGAAGGAGGAGAAGAAGGAGAAGAAACAAACAAAATAAAACAACTCCAATGCTCATCATCACTTACTTTTTCGTACATGAGCCTCTTCATCGCCATCCAGATCATTGCCAGACTCCCTTGGCCAGCTTCTGGCCGGCTCTTTGCCAGAAGCTAGCCGCCGGGCCACTCCATCATCATCGTTGTCCAGCACCGCCTCGAGCATTCGAATGGCTGTAATGTACGATATTTTGCATCCCGGCAGGTTTTCGTTCGTCACCTCATCAATCGCAGCTGCGCGGCTCATTTCCAGGGCACGATCATACATCAGTTTCTCGGCACTGATACCCGGCGTCAGGTACACTTGTTTTGTCCCAGACGCCGAAGACGACGACGACAAGGAGTCGGTTTCTTGATTGGCATGATGATTTGGGTGGTCTTGGGGGAGCATCTTTTGCGCGTCCAGCAGTTTCATGCGGACAATCTCAGACTTCTCCAAGACTTCGTTGAAACGCTGTCGCACCCATTGCACAATGGCATTGATGCTTTGGGCCAGGTTTTCTGACACGGCCGCTGATACGCCGCTGCCACCATCTGCCCGACTCTTCTTGGACCACCACACGCTGGCAAGATCCATGGCCTGTGCGAGCAAAGTGAGTGACTTCACGTACAGAACCAGAGCTTCTTCAGAAAGAGACATGACGGCCTCGAGAGTGAGGCCGTCCTCATCTTGTGAGTATTCATCGACGCCGACACCACCTAGACCACGGTCCGCCGACGGCGCTAGGGGCACCAGTTGCTTGTATTTGACCTCGGCGAATCCATAGACGCAATCGCTTCTTTCGGCATACTCTGCCATCATTTCCTTGGTCCTCATGTCCTCATCATCCGCCGAAGCCAAGCTCTTCCAGTCTCCGATCAGACTATTCGGCGGTGACGGGGTCGGGTACGCCGGAAACGGTTGGTATGTGGGAGGAGAGTGACCCTTGCCACGAACTGGAGCCACCTTGAACCCGAACAGGCGCAGACTGGCGTCTTGGATTGCTTTGGAGATGGCGCTGGACGCTGAGCTGGGACTGGCAGAAAGAGTCTTCTCGTACGATGACTTGCGGTCGTGAGCGGCACGACCTTGGGCAACAAGGGCGGTTCGAGACGTGGGCGTCGGGATGGCACCCGTCGTACAGGTTGGAGCTCCTTGTTGCGTGCTCCGACGCACCATTTGTGCCGAACGGGGTCCTGATCGTTGACCGGAGATTTGCTCGTTCGCGGCCAGTTCGTCTGCCAGAGCATTGACTTCGACATGTCTTCGTTCCACTACAACATAATCTCTTTCAAACATGACCTCCTGCGCCGCTTTTTCCTCTTCACTAAGTGGCATGCCACTTGACGACTGTCTGACAACACGGGTTGATGAGGAGTCCTGAGGCAGGTGGCTTCGCGGTGCAACCGTTGGCTCACGAGAAGACCGATCTGAAATCCGGTGTTGGTTTGGCATGGAAACAGCATGATGTGCTGATGGTCGTTGAATACCAATACTGGCCTCGTTATCTCGCAAAGAGCCTCCGGATCGTTGATCATCTACTGACTGATTTTCGTTGTAGCGATCATCTCGGCCATTGTGTGGTTTGCCTAATGGGAGCGACCGCGATGCCGGTTCGCCTGGAGGCCTGGTGGAATCAGCATTTCGTGATGTTGATGATGACGATGGAGGAAGCGGCGGCGGCGGCGGCGAACCAGATTCTTGTTGACGAGTATGAACCGGCCCAGCAGATGGTGAGAGCTCTTCTCCCTGAGGAATGGGCTGCAGTTCTCTCTTGCGTGGTGGTTTCAGGACATCGTCTTCAACAAGTCCGGGAATGTCGCCGACGACAACCGAGTGGGCGAAGAAATTCTCAAAACTGAGACGCTCGACAGGGCTCCTCTTCAGCAGACTGCGGATAAGACTTTTAATCTCGGAGCTGATGATGACTTCCCTGGGAAACTTGATGATATCCTCGGCAGCTTCTATCTTGCGTAGGAGTTCAACATGGTTTCGAGCTCGGAAGGGAGGACGACCCGTAACCATCTCATACAAAACAGTGCCGACAGACCACAAATCTGCCTTGGCATCATATCGCTCATAACGAAGAATTTCGGGGGCCATGTACAAGGGTGAGCCGCAGAGTGTATCAGCAAGTGAGGTGGCGGGCAAGACTCGTGCGAATCCAAAATCGGCAAGCTTGAGCATGGGCAGTGACGCCAGGCCAGCGACAGGTATTAACGAGTCTCGGCTGGCGGACATTATGGGAAGATTTGCCTCGTCCCTGAAAGCTTGTGAGGGAAGAAGAAGCAGATTTTGAGGTTTCACATCTCTGTGAACGTAATTTTTCCTCCGTAGGAATTCCAGGGCGCTGGCCAGCTGCTTCAAAAAATGACGTATGACTACTTCATGAAGACCCGAATTCGGCGCACTGGGATACTTGCGAGCCATGTCGTGGGTAGCAGGATGTGTCGACAGCTTGTCCCGTTTCTTAATGAAAAGAGACAAATCGCCCAACTCGCAGTACTCCATGACCAGGTTGATGTGGCTAGGTGATTCAAGACAGTCATGTAGGGCAACAATATGGGGGTGTCGTAGTGTCTTTAGGATCTGGATCTCTCCATATAGGTTCTCTTTGAGCTTCTTGTTAAGTCGTCCAAGTTCTACAGACTTGACGGCCACGGCTGCTTTTGTGTCCTGCATTAAAACAGACAAGGGATTAGCATCATGGAACAAGAGTTCTTCATTTCCCAACCAAACCAAGATACCGAACAAAACGATAACTGTATGCAAAAGCCATGACGTAGACACTACTCGCACGTTCTCCCCGGGCGGCATCACAGTCATTCCGACGTACCTTGTGCCAGCCCAAGTATACCTGAGCAAAGCTGCCCTTGCCAATCTCATTGCGCATTATGAATTGCCCAATGGCTCGTCCGTTTGACCGCCTCGAGCCGGAGGACGGCTCATCTTGACGACTGGTCATGGCTTCCCGATGTGCTTGTGGAATAAACAGGAAGCTTGTCGATGCCGGGGTGAGCCCGAGGGCCTATAAGTATCGAGGGTCGGTTGGAGCGGTTGGAGTCGTCATGTAGATGGGGTTCGGAGGTCGTTCAATAAGGCGACGAAAGGACGGGGCTCAGAAAGAAGTAGAGCGGATACGGGCCTAGGGGATGGGACGAAATATTCTCGACAAGGGAAAAAGGGAAGAAAGTGGACAGGACTTGTCTGAAGACAACGCAAGTCGAGGCGGCGCGGCGGCCGTGCAGTAGCGCCGGGGGGGGGGGGGGTTCTGCAGGTGGTGCCGTCTGGTGGATAGGTTCCTGATAACATGGACCAAAGCCAAGGTCACTGCTGATAGGCGGAGCAAAAAGAGGTTAGTGCCTGTTGACTGACTACTGACAAGACGTATGTATGCTAATCCAGAGCAGTGTTTCAAAAATGGAGAGTAGAAGATGTTGACGAGTTCCGCTCCGCAGAGCCGGTTGCCTGCGAAGTTCGGGAACCTTGCTGGTTGGACCGTGGGACCTGGGACCTGGGGAACTCTGGGGTCTGGGGGAGAGGTGAGTGAGTGGTGACCAACACTGAGACACGGACCGATTTCACGATGACGGCACCCGGGCGCAAAGCAAAAGCCCAGCGTGCAGCGCACAGAGGAGACGGTCGGACGTGGATCAAGGCGAAAAGGTGCGAATTGTCGAAACAGACGGAGTCTATGGGCAAGATGAGACGAGAGGGAAGTCGGAGGCGGAGGCGGAGGCGGAAACGGGGATCCAAGTCGGACGAGGTTCCAACGCAGCGGGCAAAGGCAGCAGATAAGACCAGTGACGAGATAGTGGGAGCGCTGCTCGCGCAAGCAGCCTGAGCATGGCTTGTTCAATCAATCTCTCCAGTCCTACTAGGCGCGTGAAAGGTGAAGCACGAGGGGCGTGGCTTGCGCTCTGTCACTTCATTCAGGTAAGAACCAGGTACCTAGATGAGGTAGAGCGGGTGCCTCGCATTCGAATGGAGAACGGCGGACCCACTTTCACGTAATCACGTTGGAGACATATGCGCGAGAGAAGGTACCTGTCTACTACTAGGTAGTACTGAAGGAATTCGACTGACGCCGTGTACAAGCATGTACCGACTATCGGACGGGGGCTTGACCGGGAAATGGAATGATGGAATGTATAATGGAATATGGGAGATGTGGTGGCTGCCTACTTGGGCGCGCTCGTTGGCTTGTTGGTTGGTAATGGGAGCACAGCACAAGGTAGCTGCCAGCCGAACAGAAAACTGGGGAATTCGAAGAACGGGGGGGGGGATGGATGGATCATGGATCATGGGTGGGTGGCTGGGTGGGTGGATGGACGTTGCTGGCGGGTGTAAACTTGGACGAGACAACGCGGCATTGATGAAACCAACAAGTGCCAAAGTACTGTCTAGTGCCCACTGACAGGTAGTGAGTGATATGGCAGCATGTTTTAAAGACAACCTAAGCCTAAGTACTACCTACTACCTACTTAAGGTACCTAGGTACTTACTTAAGTACTTACTAAGTACCTAGACCCAGTACCTAGGTGCTTACCCAAATTAAGTACCTAGTACATAAAGTAGGTACCTAGGATGCGAGGTAGGTGTATTCAAAGTACTATCCATGTCGGCACATGCAGGCAGAGAGCATCCATCAGATCGGAACCACCCCAGATGGAGAAGAGGATCGCTTCCGTGTTCAAAGTTGAGCAGAATGGGGCAGAATGGCAGAATGGCAGAATGGAGCGAGCACGCCAGGCAGGACTGATTCGACACAATCACGCTCGCCGGGCGGACTGCAGTTCATTTTGGTCAGCTGCCGTGGACGGGCGACCAGCATTTGGCGCTATTCCCGCCTACCTCAGTGATGAGCAGCACGAGCAGCACCAGACCAGGCCTCATTTGGCGACTCTGGGGTCACCGGGGCCTTCTGGCGTTCCCTGACCTGGCGTTCTCTGACCTGGCGTTTTCCCCGGGGTCTGGTCTTTTGGGAGTTTGTTTGGGGTCATTTGGGGAGCACGACACGGCCTGTGAGTCAGTGGCCATTCCAATCGACTGGGTGGCAGCCTGGCAGGTGCATGTGGCCGTTCCGATCGGACTTGGGACTGGGGGGAAGCCCCAAACTGCTGGCGTCAGTCTCCTCGGCCAAGCAAGGTACCAGACAGCACTTGTAAAGGGTGACTGGTCTCTCAGGCGGACAATGCAGGAGCAGGCAATATTGGATACAGCGCCATCGGGGCTCTCCATCGAGCCCACTCGTGTTGAGCGCTGCTGTGCGACCACAGCAGGGCTGGCTGGCTGGCTGGCTGGCTGGGGGAGGAAGCCGGGGTTGGGGGAGAGGGGGGGGGAGGCGGCTCCCGGGAAAGACGCTGACAGCCACTTGACTTGTCACTGACTGACACTGACTGCGTCGCCATCGATATCGCGATTCTGCCTCTCCATCACGTCGCGTCGACGTCTTGGACAGGTGCCGTGGTTGTGGTGCGGCGCCAGTGCTGCCGCCCAAGATTCTCCTCGTCAGAATGAATGATGAATGATGAATAATGTGTGTCCACTGTAATCGACCTCATTGACCATCCCATCAACCCACACAGGGCGAGGAGGCAGTCCTGACTTTGACTCCTAGAGCAGCAGGGTCACCATTGATTGGTGCCGGCATTGATCCGAAGCATGAGAGGCGTCTGCAGGTCGCTGGAGCCGGCCATCATCAACACCGAAAGGCAACATGAGCCGTCCCGGCCACTCCTTCCTTGCCGCGCCAGCTTCCAGTCCTCCGCTCTTTCCCCAAGAGACAACTTAGGCAGACTTGTGTGCTTGTGTATACTAAAATAGGCCTGTTATATGAGTAGACGCTCAGGAGAAGATGAAAAATGCAACGACGGAAAGAGCGTCCCAAAACAAATGCGCGTCTGGTTGTTTTGCATCATGACTCGGTGTCTTCTCGTCATCACTTGCACCTTCTTCGGTCACGACGCAAGTAAGACCTAGGTGCCTAGTAGCACATTTGGTGGCACCTTGAGCAAACATTCAACTTGTCAACACCTTATTCCCCCTCGCAGTAAACACTATTCCCATCTCAGTATTTCGTGGTCCTGCGGTTTTCCTGGACAGATTGGGCGACTTGTTCGGCCCTCTTTCGTCCTGCATGCTTCAGATGTTACGGCCCAATGGGAGTTCGTCGAGCAATATCTCCATGTCCTGAAACTGCATGTATGCAAGCACCTTGATAAGCTGTTGCGCATCAACAGTCTATTCTTATCGCCACCCAGCCAAGTGGGTAAGTACGTATGTTTCATGGCGCTGCCTTCCCCCGCACAATGCAAACCGCCTCGTCGCGCACCTTTTCGTAATACCAAAGGGGCATCAAGCCTCGTCATCTTGCCAATGCCACAACAAGAAGGCCAAGTAGCAGAATATGGTACATGATATCTACTAGGTACCTAAGTACTAAGCACCTACTAGGTAGGTAGGTCAGGTACCCAGTAGGCAGATAGAAGGAGCACCCACCAAGGTATTTGAACTCCTTATTGACTAACATTGCCTCATTCCGCGATTTTCATGCTGAAAACTCCAAGGAAGCTATCAAGTTTGCTCGAGTCCAAGTCAAGTCCAAGTCCAAACCCAGACACCACGATTCCGCTCAGTCTCGTCACCACAAACGTCGGCTACATTGCCACTCAACAAACTCGTTCAATTCCATCAACATGATCATGCTCACGCGCAACCCTCCCAGATCATCCGCTTGCCTTTACATTCACCCAACGCCGATGTTCGCAAGTATCATGAACAACCTGCCCCGATTTCCCCACTGCCACGCCACGAGATCTCTTGGCCCATGCCGGTCTGAGCTGACCGCCCGAAATCACAAGCAACTCCCCTAATTCCCCCACGGGCTTCTTCACCTCCTGATCGCGTCAAGTATCATTATTTCCCGAGCACGCTAACGATGCGATGCTGCAGAACTGTTTGTTCCTTCAAGGCAGAGAGAGTGGCACCTGTTCATCAGTATTTGTGTTATTGCCCGGACTCCTACCTACAACCCTGTTCGCTCAGTCCTCACTCTCTGGCTCAGTAGACTGACCAGATCCTCCAAAGCAGCACATGCATCATCAGTGATCACCAATATCCCGCCTCGCCCATCTCAACCCATCCTGTGACCCAGCCAAGCATCACGCTCACCAATCCAGCACAAACCCCCAAACACCTCAAATCCACTCAACCCTACTTACAGATCCATACAACAAAGAACGCAACCCCTTCCCCCTTGTACACCTCATGTTGCCCGGAACGCATAGGTGGAGCCTAATCAATGCGCGGATTATCATAAACCCGCGCTACGCGAGGGCTGCGGCTGTGTGCACTATTTACTACTTATTTTCTTTTATATATAAATTACTAGAGACTTAGTATAGAAGGAATATTATAAATTTCTAGCGTATTCTATGCATTAGTTATAAGCTTAGGAGGAAGTTAAAGAGACTCTCTATAACTAATGCTACATACCTATATTATTAAATGTATGTATTTAAATCTCTTTTTATTCTCTTTTTAACAGTAAGATAACCTTTATTATAAGTTTATAGATTCTAGTGCTAATAAAGAAGCTTATATTTATAAAGTATTAAAATAACTAGATTAAAGCTCTTAAGGGAGTAGCTTAAGGGTTATTAATTTAGAATAAAGTAAACTCTATACTTTTAGAAAAAGAATTAAACCTTCCTAAAAAGCTAAGAGCTATTATTAAAAATAAATATATTTAATTTATTATAAAGCATTCTATAAATAATTATAAATTTATAATAAATAAAGCTCTTTAGTATTATAAATATAAAGGGGAGATTACTTTCTATAAATATAAAGAGTAGGAAAAGAAAGATTAAGCTCTTTATTTTTAAATAGTAAGCTTTATTAAACTAAATATATACTCTATAGTATTAAATTCTTTATAAGGTAACCTTAAAGAGGAAGAAATCCCTTTAAAAAGAATTATTAAGTACCTTAAGGTATAATTCTTATTAGGAGATATAATTATAAAAGTAGAGATAGTAATATATTATTTTACACTCCTTTAGGAGGCTAAACGTATAAATATATAACCTAACTACTAGATTAAATTATAGAATACACTTTATTAAAAAGCTCTATAGAATAATATTAATAAAGTCTAAGAACTAAATATAATCTATAATTTCCTTTAAGTAATTAAAATATACTTTAAGCCTTTCTAAATAAGAGTAAAGCTTATTAAACTTTTTAAATACTCTAATTCTCTTCCTAAAGAGATAACGCTATAGAGCATTGCTAATAAATTTATAAGATACTATAAGGCAACTTAGACCTTTAAGATATTAGCTAGAAAAGGAGTCTACGCTATACTAGGCATATGCTCTAATAATAAGAGTAAGAGTAAGGCTAAAAAGGGAATAAAGAGCTATAACTATCTATATAGAAAATTGCGTAGAAGGCATACTTAGAAGCTAAAAAAATATAAGATTCTATATTAAGCTATTATAGAGAAAGAAACTAACCTTTATTATAAGCTAATAAAAAATAAACTTAATAAAGCTAAATAAAGCTATAAAAGCTCTTATTAGAAGACCCTCTACACTAATATTAAGAAAAATAAATAAACTAAAAGGGCCTTATATAAAGACAAAGGAGGCTTCCCTAAAGCAATCTTAGTAGTAATTCTTAACCCTAACTTAGTTAGCATAAATAAACCACTAAAGGCAGTCTTTATAATACTAAAGCGTAAGGAGTATATACTATTAAAGAGCACTTTTTTTAATAACTATAGAGTAATATATATAATTAATAGTATTAACCTTCTAAAGCCTAGAATATTTAAACCTACTAATAATAATTATTTTAAGGTAGTAATAATATTCTTCTAAATTAGTAAAAAAGGGACTTATATGCTTAGGAAGATTTTAAATAGAAAAAACAGTGCTTTAATAGAAGACCTTATATTAATAAATATAGTAGTTATTAAGGGATTTTATATAAATATTATATTAAAGAGTTATTTAATAAAAAAGGGCATATAGTATTATAAATCTAATAGCACTTTACGCTTTAAATCTATAAAATAAAGTATAGTGCTTACTAACCTTATTAAAAAGTATAATATTATATTCCTTAAATATAAGCCTCTTTATAACTATTTAAAAATTCCCTTAAAGACAATTCTATACTCCCCTTTAGTTATATTTTTTATAATAAAATTATATAATACATATATATATAGCTTGCAGTGCTAGTATCCTAGTAGAGACCTAAGCTTACTATATACTAATAAAAAAGAGATTTAGCATTTATAATCTAGCTACCTAGGTAAAGACGCTTTAAATAAGCTTACTTTATATATAAGGGGTGTGCGAATTTAAGGAATAGAGCGTAAAGACTATAATGCCTATATGCTTATATACATTAAACGTATAATCTTATAAAAATAACTAGAAAGGCAGGCTTTTAAACCTTTTTAGTGTGTTTACTAGGATCTTTAAGATTACCTAAAGAGCTTTAATAGTATAAGGTAGCTACTTATCTTTAAAGATAAGTATAATAAAATAATATAGATATATATGCTTCCTAATAAAACCCTTAAAATAGTTTTTAATATATTAGTTTACTTTAAACAATAGGTATTAAGGTAATTTAGACTCTTAATTATAAAATATAGGTAGAATAATAAAAAAGCAGTGATTTTAAAGTAGGGCTATATAGTATTCTAAGCATAGGCACAATTTAAAGGCATAAAATTAGAGTGCCCTCTACTATATACTTATAAGCTAAATAGAAATATAGAAAGAGTAAATTAAATAATTATAATAAAGTCTATTACTATGCTTTATAGCATAGGGCTTTTACTAAACTTATAGTTAAAAAGTATATAAGCTATAGCTTTCCTATATAATATAAGTCTAATATAGTAATTAAAGTAAAAAACGCCTATTAAAGTCCTTAAAAGCTAGTTTTATAATAATACACATTTACTAATAAGAGCGTATATAGCAGACCTAAGACTAGATTAGAGCAGCTTATATATATATAGATACCGCGCTTTTTTAATATTAAGGGAGCGTAAAGCTAATAGAAATAGATAGTATTTTAAAATAAGCCTTAGAGGCTATATTAGATATCTAGTGGGCTACGTAGCCTTAAGGATTTATTATATATAGATCCCCTTACTAAGAAAGGTAATAATAATAAGGAATATAACCTTTAATAAAAAAGTCTTTTATAATCTAAAAAAGGAAAGCGCTAAGGTATAATTAGTCTTTAAGCTAGAAGTATAATTCTAAGCTCTTTAAATAGATATAAAACTTAATAAAGAAGTTAATCTCCTTCTATTACTACTAGAGTAATTGCTAGGGATAGAATAAATACACTTAAAGAGTTTAAACTTAGGGGTGGAAGCGCCTAATGTAATAAAGGTTTCTAGTAAAGCACCCTTAGAAGCTTATAAATATATTTTTAGACTTTAAACTCCCTAAGCAATGCCTAATTATATAGTTATAGAGTAAACTATATATTAAGGAGAGGCTCCTATAAGCTTTAGTTATAAAAGCTAATAGAGCTTAATTAATAAAGGTTAATAAAACCTAGATAATCCTATAGTTCTAGAATAATATATATAGAATTAAGGTAATAAAAACAAACCTACTGCTAAAGGTAAAATAACTACTTAGATATTAAATAAAATAGAAGCTTATTATTATAACTTAGAGCACTTAATGCATTAAATAAATACATTATAGAGTTAGTAAGGACTAGCTACCCTTTAAGACTTATAAGATACACCACTACCCTAGTAAACTTAGGAAGGAGAGAGCTCTTAGGCATAACTAGCAATACGCTAGAGTGCTTAACTTTAGAAGCTAGAAAGTAAGGAATATATTTAAAATTAGGATATCTTACGCAAAAGAAGACCTAACTGTTACCTTATTAATTGCTTATAGAAATTAATATTAAGTCTATAGCCTAATTAGCTTAAGGATAAAGACTATAATAACTAGAGCATAAAGACTATATTTACTATAATTAACGCTTAGTGTAATAATAAAAGTAGAGCTTACTTTAAAGGAAAAATATAACTAAAGACTATTTATTAGTTAGATTTTACAAAGCCTTTAAAGAATTATTATAAAGCTATAAATTACTTAATATAAGAGTAATAAATTAAAGCAATAAAAGAAGAGATTACAAAACTTAAGGAAAGAGGCATATAAAAGCAAATTAAGTAATTATAAGTATAATTAAGGCTAATACTATTAAAGTAGGTTTTTATATATAAATTTAATAAGAAGGGAACTTTAAAGAGATATAAAGCCTAGATTTATATAAGAGGAGACCTATAAGAAAAGGCTATAATTAAATAAACCTATACTATAACGCTTACTATACATAGGTTTAGAATATTTATAGCTCTAGTAGCTAGGTTTAATCTTAAAATAAGATAATTTAACGTGAAAAACGCGTTCTTATATACAAGGCGAAGCGCGAATTTAATACCAGTGATATATAAGCTGCCTAAAGGTTTTAAGATAGCAAATAAATACATAGAATTACTTAAAGCGTTATATAGACTATAAGACTTACTATAATTATAGTTTAAAGAGCTAAGTATAAAGCTTAAAGAACTAGGGCTTAAAGTATGCTTAGAGGAGCCTTATTTATTTTATATAAAAGAGCGTAATGTATTTGTAATATTCTTTATAAATAATATTATTATAGCTTTCTATAAGGAATAATTAATTAAGGCAGAAAAGCTAATCTAAGGACTTAAGAGTGTATATAAACTAGAGAATAAAGGTAATATATATTTTTTTCCTAGGCATTTAAATGCTTTATAATAGAGAAAAATAAAGGATTTACCTAAGCTATAAAGCATATATTAGTAAAATTAGAGAAAAATTTAGTTAAGCAGGCAATAAATCCTTCCTTACTATCCTAATCCTAGCTATAGAGTACTAAAAGCATAAGAAAGAAGCTAATAAGTAGACTATAAGAGTGTACTAGGAAAAAATAGAGTTAATTCTCTATATAGCGATTATAATAAGGCCTAACATTGCATATACTACAGCGAAATTGTTATAATTCCTTATAAACCTAGGACTAGAGTATATTAAGGTAATAGACTAAGCAATTAGATATTTAGCCTTTATAAAACACCTTACCCTTAAGTTTAGTTATATAAAAGAAATATAAGTAATTTAGATAGTAAGTAATACTTCCTTTACTAATAATATAAGCATATAATGCTTATTATAGGGATATCTTATTATGCTTTTTAGAGAATCTATAATCTAAAAGGCAATATATTAATTAATAGTTATAACCTTAATAATAAAGGCAAAACTACTCTCCTTATTATAAACTATATATAAAACTATTAGTTTACAGCGCCTTTTTAAAGATATTTAATTTAATATATATAAGGACTAGGTAATCTACTATAATAATTAATAAATAATTTACCTTATTCTTAATAAGAGTAAGAGACTTATAACTTATCTACACTATATTAATATATATAATATATAGTTAAAGTAGGAATATAAGCATAGAAGCTTTA